>ML806783.1:175447-190015 GCA_009831015.1 Picea engelmannii | reverse complement strand
TACTTCCTGATCTCCCAAAACCCATGCCATTTGGGCAAGACAAACCCGGGATGTCTCACTCAGCAGACGGATTGATTGGTAATACCATGCACCACAGTCCACAACCCCAACAACCACCAATGTATGGCACACCTCAATATCCGTCGGCATATGGGGGAACCTCTTATTACCCTCCACCCCCTTATCAACAACCATACCCTGTTGCTATTCCTCCACCCATTAGTGGGCCACCGCCGACACCCACAATACACCCACCAATCCAAACAAGTTCTGGTACTCCCTCTACCTCAACTTATACTCTAAGTACTAGGGAAAGCCCCATGCCTTCCTATGTACCTTACAGATCATTACCCCCACAAAATCTATACTTTCCATTCCCTGGTCCTCCATAGCCCATGGCTCCCCCACACCCTCACACTGGGGTGAATTTTGTTCAACCCTCTCCCCTTCAGCAATATCAAAATTTTGAACAGCTGAATACCGCAAATCCGACCCATCAGTCGAATATTTCCAAAAAGAAAGGAAAAAATAGGAACAATAGAAACCCAGGTCAAGGCGGGAATCACCCCCAACAGAACCAACCTACTGGGGGCAACTAGAATCAAGGGAATCATAACCCCCAGGGGGGCAATAACAACAGGCGTCAAGGGAAAAATAACAATACTCTTCGAACCACCTTCCCTTGTGCCCTTTGCAGTGAGTTCGGGCATTATACTCATCATTGCCCCCAAATCGCTGATTTTAAATGGATGAAAGACTCGGGAAGTGTACCACATCCTCCAACATCGCCTTCCCCTCAACAGGCCCCACAAAAATACGTCCAACAACCTCCCCCAACCATTCTATAGAACCCCATTCCACACCAGGGTGTGATGAACACCCAATAGGAGATGCATCCTACCCCACCACAGTTGGGATAATATCTCAATCCAAACAATCCCACAGATTGTACTATCCTCCTCACCAGTGAGGAAGAAATCCTTCTGCAAACATGTAGTCGTCAATACCGTGCACCCGTTGAGTCTCCTCCCATTCCCCCAGAAACAATTCCAGCACCAACGGGACCCCCGTTGGTGATTCCTCACCCTAATGCAGAAACACCTCTTCGCATCCCTCGCATCCCATTGTGCAGGAATGTCCACAACCCGCAGGCTAGGGTGGTTCATAATTACAGTCTGGTCGATGAATTGGCACAATCCTCGACTGCCATGTCAGTCTTAGAAGTCCTTCAAACTTGTCCCACTCAACGGAAATCATTACTTTCCGCCTTGGGGGCAGTCGACCCCATGAATAATGAACTCATCACATTTGATCTCGACAGCGGAGAACCTTGCCTCCCCACTCTAATCGCTTTTCAAATCCCAGTGAAAATTCAGAACATTACAGTTCATCGGTGCATCATCGATGAAGGCGCATCCACATACATCATGTCCAAGTCTGTATGGTAGAAACTTGGTTCCCCCGAAGTCATACCATCTGCCATTACCTTAAGAGCTTATGACGGAAGACCATCTTCTCCTGAAGGGCTCTTCCAAAATGTCCCTATAGAACTCGAGGGAAAGACCATTCTTATTGACATTGAAGTTATCGATGCCCCACTCGATTACAATATCTTGTTCGTTCGTAGCTACATGTACGCTATGAAGGTAGTTGCCTCTTCTATCTTTCAAACCATGATGTTCCCCCATAATGGGAAGATCATTACCATTGACCAAGTCTCACATTATGAGCCTAACCCTTCTTCCAACATCGATAACATTCTCCCTCTCATCCACATGAATCCTGAAGCATACCCACTCATCGAAATGGGTCCTGTAATTTTCAAAGACCCATCATTGTTAGGAACTTACCATGGTGCACCACCGCTCCTTCATCTTTCCAATCAGGTATGTGTCGTATCATCAAAAGGAACTGACATGAAGAATACCCTTCCTCCCAGGGAGGCTTCTATCATATCTGACATCCCACTAGTCGCAGAGCTCCTCCCTCATGAGCCTCCTGCGAACTCGTCGACTCCACCAGTTCACGATTTCACCTATCCCCAAGGTCATATCCCAGTTTGGGAAACAGTTCCCCAAGACATTACTCAAATCCCCTTCTTTTACCCTCCACCAGGCGTACAAGATTTCCAAGTAGTCGCAACGCTTACCCTCCCTAATATGGTGTTGGAAATTCCAGTTCGGTATTTACATCCACCAGAGATGGTTCCTCAACCATCCCTTCCCCCCCAAACAGAAGGAATCCCAATGAATATTCCCATACTCACTCCCACCATACCCTATACACCCTCGCTCACTAATGTCCCTTCCACAGCTGGGGGTAGGCGAAAGAAGAAGGATCCCACAACTCCACTCCCTCCACGCGTCCAACCTCCTTGCACGCTAAGTGAGAAAGATGGACACCCAACCAACAAACACCCATCTCTACTCGAGTTACGTAACCTAATTCAACTCAATCAAACACCATCACTGCTCGTCACTGTACCAAGTATTGCTGCTACCTCCCCTAACGCAAGTAACAAAGTGCTGTGAACTAAATTTTCTTGCGCTATATGTTCAGAATATGGCCATTATACACAACATTGCCCAGCACTACCTCAATTTTGGCAGACATTAGTCACAGTATGCCAAAGCTTCTAGAACGAACCCAATCCATCTATATCATCCCTACCAAACATCACCGACATCCATTATGTCATGACTTCAGTCAATGAATGTATGAGATGCCCTTTCTCTCGATGCGAATCCTTAGATCATTTTACATACCAATGTCCTATGATCATTGAATACAGGCAATGCCAATCAACCCCAATTCAAACCCCTGCACCCCCTACATAATCAATGATTAACCTTACCTCATCACTAGAGGTTCTTCATATCATTTATCCTGAACCAGAGGCACTCCCTATTCCTCCGTGGTTCTTGGATGACTTATCCGAGGATTTACCTCCAAATGCCCCCAATTCTCCCGTTCATTTCCCTACGAAAATTTTACATCCAACTACCACTGGTACTCCTCAGTACCTCGATATTTGGTTTATGTCAAGCGAACCATCGCAATCTCATTGCGTTGTTTCCCCTGCTTCTTCATCACCAGAGGACAACCACACGGTGACAGTCACCGATATCACTCTTTACGATCCCTTGTATTCCCGCCAATTCCACTGTGACGAGGACATACTCGAAGAATTAAACACCCTCGACTACCCATGGGATGCGCTACACCACAGAGCGCTCTTCTTTCCACAGGAAGCCTTCATGCTTTCTAACCAACACCCCATATACACATTCAAAACCAAGGATTTTATCCCATCAAGGCATATCGACTGGTTCAACAACCCCATCCTTTCCCCTAATTCTTTTGAAGAAGGCAACATGGCCAACATTTCCCCGACCATCAAAATCGATATTTCCATAAAAAATGGAGTCGTCGAGGAAATCACCATTGGCGCCGCATGCACTCCTCAATAAATCACCGCCTATAAAGCCTTCTTCCAAGAATATGAAGATATTTTTGCTTGGTCATACACAAAGATGCCTGGCCTTGATCCCTCTATTGTCAAATATCGCATAGACACATGGCCTAATATCACACCGATTCGCCAAAAACAACGACCGCTACACCCATCCAAAGCAGCGGCCATTAAATATGAAATTGACAAATTACGTGCGGATGGGTTTATCTACCCCATCGCCTATACCTCATGGGTTTCCAACCCTGTACCCGTTAACAAAAAATAGGGCACTATCCGTGTCTGCATGGAATTTCGTGATCTCAATCACGCATGTCCCAAAGACAACTTTCCAATGCCTTTCATTGATCAAATTATTGACGACTGCGCATGCCACGAGGCTCTATCCTTCATGGATGGTTTCTCTGGTTATAATCAAATCCAAATCCATCCATCCGATCAATACAAAACCACATTCACCACCCCTTGGGGTACTTTTTCATATCATGTCATGCCTTTTGGCCTAAAGAATGTTGGCGCAACTTTCCAACGGGATATGACATACATTTTTCATGATCTAGCTGATATCATCCTTGCATACTTGGAGGACCTCACAACTCGATCCAAAAAACTCACCCAACATCTTGATGATTTACGGATCATGTTCCAACGGTGTCGTCAGTACAACATCCGCTTGAACCCCCTAAAGTGCATATTCTGCATCACTGCAAGGCACCTCCTTGGATTCATCGTTTCACAAAGCGGTATTACCGTGGACCCCCTCAAAGTCCAGGACATCATAGAAATTCCACCCCCACAGAATTTACGCCAACTCCAGAGCCTACAAGAAAAAGATAACTTTCTACGATGATTTGTACCAGACTATGCCACTCAAGCACACGGTTTCCTTTGCTTATTACGCCACGACATCCCATTTCACTGGGATGAACATTCCCAAAAAGCATTCAACGACCTTAAAATGGCACTCTCCAACACCCATTTAATTAGTTCACTCGACTATAATCGCGACTATATCCTCTACATCTTAGCATCAGTTGTTTCAGTAGTAGGAGTTCTCGTTCAAATCGACGATGACGAATGTGAGCATGTCATTTACTAAATTAATAAAAACCTTTCAGGGCCACCCTTGAAGTATAATCACGAAGAGAAACTAGCCCTTGCAGTCATCCTCGTAGTCCAGAAACTGCGCCATTACATTCTACTTCGCACAACCAAATTCATAGCAGATTCCAACCCCATGCAATACTTGCTCAGTCTTTAGAAAATTAATGGCAAATTTACTCGATGGATCATTATCCTCCAGGAGTACGATCTCGAATTTTCAACACCCAAGAGAAAGAAATCTCTCGTCCTCGCCGAACTTGTCACAGCCTTCCCCTCTGATACTACCAGTACCCCCATCAATACTGACTTCCCCGATGAACATCTCTTTTATATCACTTAGGATGATCCTTGGTACGGTGACCTCCTCGTCTACCTCCGAACCCAAAAGTTCGGTAACCACCTCTCATGAGATGATCATCGTCATATTCGCCACTAGGCCCCCTGCTATGTCCTCATCGAAGATATCTTATATCGGTGAGGGGTCGACACCATACTTCGTCGATGCTTGACTATTGACAAGGCCGATAGAGTCTTGAACGACTGCCATAGCGGCGCGTGCGGGGGCCATCTTTTAGGGATGTCCATTGCTCAGAAAATCATCTGAGTAGGTTATTTTTGGCCTACATTGTTTCATGATTTCATTCATGCTGTGAAGCGATACGATAAATGTCATCTTTATGCCAACAAAGCACAAGCACCACTGGCTCTTCTTCACCCAGTCATTACTTCCGGCTCCTTTTGTAAATGGGGCATCAACTTCATGACTTGTAATCCCCCATCCAAAAATGGACACAAATACACCGTTGTCGCAGTCGATTACTTCACAAAAAGGGTTGAAGCCATGCCTACCTTCAACAACACCGCTGACACCA
This sequence comes from Picea engelmannii, assembly GCA_009831015.1. NCBI lineage: Eukaryota > Viridiplantae > Streptophyta > Pinopsida > Pinales > Pinaceae > Picea > Picea engelmannii. The sequence goes on along the minus strand of ML806783.1, from coordinate 184,567 downwards.
CAACACGTTTTTTCTTTAATCACGTTATATCCTGCTTTGGAGTACCACTCCAACTAGTCTCTGATCACAGGAAACATTTCGAGAATGAGATTTTTGTCGAACTCTCATCACGGTTAGGATTCTCCCACGAGTTTTCCTCACCATATTACCGCCAGTCCAACAGACAAGTCGAAGCAGTTAACAAGGTCTTCAAAACCATGTTACAACGCACGGTTAACAAACATAAGACCAATTGGCATCATATGTTATTTTCCGCGCTATGGGATTACCGTACGGCCGTGAAAATGGCCACTGGTTTCAAACCATTTCATCTAGTCCATGGAGTTGAGACCACTCTTCCTATCGAGTGCAAAATCCCCACCTTACACACCGCAATTGAGCTATTACCCAACACTGCTCCAATGGAGCAGCGTTTGCTGAACTTAGAGTCCCTGGATGAAGATCGTCGATCTTCATTACAGAGCAATGAGGCATCCAAAAAATGTTCAAAGGACACTTTTCATCGCCATGTCAAACTTCACTCCTTTCACGAAGCCAACCTCGTCCTTGCTTACGATATCACTCACGATACCCTCGGTCATGGAAAATTCGAGTCACTATGGCATGGCCCCTACATTATCCAACATTGCCTCACCAAAGGCACATACATCTTGGCTTCCCCCGACGACCTCTCTCTCAAAGAACCCGTCAACGAGCTATACTTAAAGAAATTTTACGCCTAAGCGTAGCCATTCTACATTAGGTTATTTCTTTTTATAGTATTTTTAATCTTTTTTCCATACCTCACGTCTAAAATATCATTTATGTTATTGACTGATGCTTCCTCCATCAGCTTACCACATCGGTTACGCCGACGACGCCAGCTATTGGACACAAAATCTCGCTTTGGCTGCTTGGGCCCTCTATACCCCCTCACATGAACTGCTCCATTCTAGCGGCATATGTTTGGGTTCAACAACCAACAACCAAGCCGAGTACACTACCATCATTGGCCTCCTCACCGATGCCAGACATCATCGTATTTTCCACCTTAGCGTCTTACTTGACTCCCAACTAGTCGTCCTCCAGCTCAACAATGTGTACCGTGTCTGCGATCCTTGCCTTTTTCACAAATACCTGGAAGTTAGACTTTTATCTCGACATTTTGATTTCATTGCATTTACACATATTCCAAGACAATTGAATCAAATTACAGATAACCTAGATAACATTATACTCTATTGGCATATATCACATCAAGATATCTCTACACACCCACACTGGGGGGCCCACACCCACAAAACCCCTTGTACGACCCTCTGTACAGGGCTTGCCCACAAATAGGAAACCTAATTCTATGYAGGACGATAAGGCCACTAACCTGAAGCTCGTTGGTCCTAAATCAACTGCCTCATTCTCCTAGAATCTCCAAATCTCCTTTGAATATCTCTCGTCCAATCACTCTGACAACAGGTACAAATGAGGTGGCAATGTGGGCCCTACARCTATATATAGGCCTTTTCGCCAAACTTCCAAACACCATTTCGGGAGCTCTGGGTGCCYGTTTGTTGATYTGTCTTCAGCCACGAGATCAACATCCCATCATCTACATMAAGATAGTCCCTGGGCCATTTTTTATCCTTATCCCCCGGGGTGCTATTTTTTCATACCCCATCCAGGTAYGCATGCTCATGTTCAAAATTATCAAATAAATGCTTGTATGTTCGATTCTCWTMAGATATTGTTCACGTCGGGTATTTGGTTTTCATGTSTGYAGGTACTTGGTCATCATACATCAACGCAACCCCTTCAGGTATATAATCAACACTGGCATGTAGTMATTCCCTTTGAATCTCAATTGCATCTCCAGTCACACCCTCTGAAATTTTCCTTTAGGATCCCCATCTCCGGCTCTGCAGTACCGACACCTCCATTTCATTTTGGGTACTATCACCTGGTATCACTCTCCCCCACATGAGTTGTCCCATTCATAGCACCCTTCGACACTTTGAAACTCATGTTGTTTTTCAACCCTTTAGGGATGGGAGTCCCGATAGTCTTACATCATGTCGTGAATCAGTCACATACTCCTTCTCCTCATTTTTCTAGCTTTCCCAAACAGACTCCCAAGTTATCTCTTCAAGGTTCTCTTTTGACTGCACCTCCATAGTATCATTAACTCTCCATTTCATCCACAATCAGTTTGCCCATCCGCAAATTTCCCTCCATTTCATCTACCTCATACAGAAACCCACCCATGGGCCCCCCAACCTCCACCAGTTCTCCAAGCAAAATGCACCCTAACCGGCCCAACCATATTACCTTGGGGCACCATTTTCTGTATTGTACACTCATCCCAAATTATTCTTTATAAGTTGTAAAAAGCCTTTGTTTCTAGAATTTACATATCTTTTTTTCATCACCTTTGGCGACCTTCTTCCCTTTTTGGCAAATGCAACCCATGTTTCCCTTGGTTGGGGCACTCCTTATCATCTACTCCTGTTGACATTGTCCATATACTCTGAGTATCCCACATGCCACTTACCTCTGCTCTCTGAGTTTGTCCACTTTGTCCCACCTCTGGCACAACTTATCCCACGTCTTGTTGTCCCCCTGACACTTGACGTAGTTGAATGGTTGCAACCACTTATACTTATCATATACCCCCAACCAAGGGAAGTCTTGAGTCTTCATACATCTTGATTTCGTCCATGTACCTCCTCAGTTCCTAACCTCACCTAGTATATTTCATGAAGCCATTTGCTTCTTGGAGTCGCGTCCCCCTTTTGTCGACATCAACACAGTTTCCATAAGGGTGACAGTATCTTGACTCTCATTACCTTTCCAATAAGAGGTCTCGGATGACACAGGGAGAACCACAATTTCTCCCTGTTGTCGTTGACCCCCGTAACATTTGACTTCAATACTTTCTCATGTTACAGTGGGTCTTACTTTGCGACTATTGCAGTTATTTCTTATATATTTTTCGAAGACCTCTGAACTTGGCTGGGCTATCAATGCCTACAGAATCCATGATACTTCTTACAGGTGTCATTGCCTACTGTTCAGAGTATGTTCCTCCTTAGAATGGTACTCTACCTTTATCACAATCGCCCCCAAGGGTGCTATAGTTGTCTACATCAACACACAGTTCAATTACTATGCAACACCCTTCCTTTTTGAGTTACATGACACGAGCATGGGGCATGCCTGCCTTGTTTGTACACACTTTATTTTTTTTTACACACCTTATGGAAGGTTGGGTACTATAGGTTCCCTTCTCCCTCCAATGGGTCAATCTTGATACTCTCACTATCTCTCTATCTTACAAAAAAACTCTCAGTATAAGAAACATTGATGAATTTTGGCTATACGTATGCTCCTAACCTCATCCATCAGGGGGCATCTGTTATCATTGAAATTTCATCCACAAATGGTTACAGGAATCCAATAGCTTCAAACAATTATGAGTTCACCCATGGACCAAAATTACCACAAAAGCATTTCCAAAAGGTCCAAAACTATACAATCAGTGATAAAATTAAGGTGCGCTATGAATACACAGGGCGCGCGCGCACATGCGCCATCCATAAATGCAAGAAAAGCGCACATGTGCATGATGCGTGACTGTGGTCGCTAAAATCCACGCACACCTGAGAACGACGCATTTATGAGATTGGTCGGCCTCCCACCGACTTCTGGTTCAACTTCCAAGTTGATTTGACATCCAAATCTTGGCTAGATCCGACTGGGTGGCTAGTCAAAGACCTAAAAATGCCCTAAACAAACCCTTTTCACACTAAAAGATGGTTGCACAATACCTCAAAGTGATTCTATAAAACAAGGCCATGAGTGCACGACATTTTTAAGGAATTCATTTGCAAGTTTATGCTGCTGCTATTCTCTTGGAGAATCCTCTTTTCTCATCAAGAGTATACTAGCATCATTACATTTGGGCAATCTATCTCACCTATTGAGTGGAGTAGCTTGGGATTCTTTCACCTTTTCTTTCAAATTTGTAAGAAGAGCTTAGTTGTGGGCGTCCAAGAGCCCTCCCTTGGAGGAAGAAGGGATCCAAATTCCTCTTTCTTCTTGGTGTTTTCTTTCACTAATATAATCCTTGCCATTGGTGACATGAGTTTTATTGTTTTTTTTGTTCTTATGTCCTTATGCTCAATAGTTAAGTTATTCTTTTATTTCTTAGTTTAATTCTTAGCTTGTTCTTTTATGTTTCTTTTTCTAACCCTTTCCTTTACTGTTGTCTTGCTTAGCTAACCCAACTAAGCTTGTAAGCACCTTTGTTTTGCTCATTTAGGTGACAAAAGAGGCGCAACAATGGTTATTATACAATTGATTGTGATGCAATATGTCCACATGATAGAGTTTAAATACAAAGGACAAGTGGTGAGACCTATCCCACACTTGATGTCTGGTTAATATCCTTTTGGAGGACCAAAAGGTCTCAGTGGGGAGGAATGATCCAAAATGAATCCATAATGGCCAAAAATTCAAAGTTCTCATATTCGTACGAAACCAACTCCATCACGTAAGTCTCCTCATGATGATTCTGACAGTATGTTCTTTTTAAAAAATGGACACCGTATGGCGAAGTTATCGCGATCTGAAATTTTTATGAAACAGGAAAAAAAGTCAAAGTCGGCAATCAACAGTTTGTACTGCTGACGTCAGCAGTACGTCAGCGTGACATGGAAGATGGCATCAAAATGACATCATGATGATGTCAACATGTTGATGTGCCAACACCAAGACATGAGACATGTCAGGCCGATTTGGCGTTTTCAGGTCTGAGTTGGCACGGTACGGACTCAACACGTGGACTGTACAGAAACTGATGTGGAAATCTATATGATGATGTGGCAGCCATAGATGTCGACACGTGGTAGTATGGATTGACATGTGGCAGTGATGTGTCTTCCTCTGGGCGTGACACATGGTAGGTGTGTTGACTGTGTAGGATGGTAGGGCAGTGACGTGGCATACGACAAGATGATTGGACAGGGAGACTATGTGTTGAATATGTGTATGGGGCCAATCTAGAGGTGACACATGGCCCAATCATCGAGTGCCATGTGGAATCCCGGATTAGGCCAATAAGCCCTGGGTCAAAATTTTGTTATATCCTCTATGGGATTCAATCACCCAACCTCCACATCACAACAAAGACTTCGTTCCAACTGGCAGACCGACTGAGCTACGTTGTTACTTGTTATAACATGTGGCACATTTTGGTTTTAAAGTGATATAGCGAAAGGATTGGGGGGTTAGCACCTAGTCGATAGGCCTAGGCCCCCAACCAAGGCACATAAGACCAAGAGCTAAACCAAGGACTCGACGCATTTTGTTGGGCTGACACTTGGCCATATGGATGGCACATGACCAGGATCCAAAGTTCAAGGGATAAGGTTAGCACCTGTCACATCTAGCACTAGAAACATGGAACACCACACGACTAGGGGCCTGGAGCAGATGGGTGCGCGCCCAAATTTGGCTAAACTATGGGTTTTAAACTATATTAAGTGAATTTTTAATGATTTAATCTTGATTTTAATGGGATTTTGCCCATTATTGGAGGATGTGGATCCCGATTCGAGGCCATATTTTGGGAGGAAGTTGTATTTCGACCCACAATTCCAAATATACTTAACCAAGCTTATTTTCCATGGAGAACAAGTTCAAAACATCAGAATGATGAAGAATTGTGAAGTTGAAGCCATGTTTATGCAGGGAATCCATTGAGGAAGAAAAATTTGGAGGCCATTTCCGTGAGCTACGCTCAACCTTTTTCAATGTCGTCAATTATGTTGGATTCTTGAGGTCAAGAAGAACACAATCATACCAATTTGTAATCCAATTGATGTACTTTTTAAGCATTGTAGATTAATAAGAAAGCCTCCCCTATTTATACAAAGGCCCGAAGACGTAGGAAACTTTGTCAAACTCCGTTAACAATCTTTGGCATTATGGTTTTTTGTTCTTAATGCTCAATTTCTGTTCTACATTATTTATGATGGCTACAACATTATTTTATTAAATATTCTTCTTCTCTTTAAATCCTAAATGGTAAAATAACTCATGAATAAACTTAACCAAGTGTTTAAAAGATAATTTCTGGATCAATTTTCTTCCATTGTCATTATCATGATCATCATCATTGTCATCATTAGAGTGATCATTTTCATTATCAATGTCATCATCATCATCAATTTCATTATCATTTTCATTGTCATTGTTCTCATCATTATCTTCGTGATCATCCTTGTCATCGTCACCGTCATCGTCATTATCAACATCATCATCATTTCCATCATCATCGTCATTGTCATCGTTGTCATTGTCATTTTCAACGTCATCATCGCCATTTTCATTGTCATCGTCGTCACTGTCATCTTCATCGTCATTGCAATCATATCATCGTAAATATGTGACTTCTAGGGAGTAAACTCATGTTCTTAACCGTTACACCCTCAATATAATATATATTAATTATATCATATATTAATTATTATAATATATTAATTATTATTATATAAAATATATAATCTATATAAAAAAGTATATAATTATAATATAATATATATTAATTATATATATATATATATATTATAAACAAAAAAAAATTACCAACCAAAACCCCGACCACTATAGAAAACCTGTGCATTGCACCCAAATTTCAAAATCTCGACCACAATCAATACTACGCCCAAATTTCAAAACCCACACTAAACAAAACCCAACCAACCCCGATCAATAACAAGCTGGGACAATAGATCAGGATGTTTCATAGAGGTTGAGCGACAGAGAAGGAAGGATCCCACAAGAGAAGAAAGGAGCCCACATGCGTGCAAGTGACAGAGGAGATCACCCCACCAATAGAGGAGCAATGCCTCCAAGATCGATAATTATTTCTATAACCCTTATTTCTACAACATTCTGGCTCTGTAAACAAATTTCATTTTCTTCTATAGATCACTTTTTCCTAAGCAAGATTTGTTGTTGGGTCTCATTCCCCTTCTCAACGCTCCCCTTTATCAAATCCCTACCATAAATATTGCAATACATGTTAAGAACCAAATATCAATATAGCATAGAAAAACATCAGAATAAGTACTCAACGCCTTGAAAAAGAGACAATTTAAGGTAATAAGCCTCTTCGAGGGGGAAATCTCCTTATTCCCCACATAAATTTCCAAATACAAGATGATTCCAAATGAAAAATTCTTCTTGGTATATATAGGAGACTAGGAGGTACAATTACAACTAATGGACTCAAGCTGACATAAATAAAATAACATTACTAATGTAATATTCCCCAATTAAGGGGTAATGAGCCACTATTTAGGGCTTAACATGCCCCTCCCCTCGAGACAAGTATTGTTCGCAACGCTTGAGTAACTCTGGATGCTTCTCTATAAAATACTCATCTTCCCAAGTGGAATCTTCAGCCGGTAGTTTCCTCCATTTAACAAGATACTCTAAAATGGATCTATTCCTCAGCTGGCAAATTCTTGTGTCAGTGATGGCTTCAGGATCCAATATGATTTTTCCTTCCTCGCCAAGTTCTGGAAATATAGTTTGAATTGGGATCTTGTCACCTATAACCTTATATAAGCATGAAACATGGAAAATTGGGTGTACTCGTGAAGATGCAGGCAACTCCAATTTGTATTCCATAGTACCAATATTTTTCAACACCTTATAAGGGCCATAGTACTTTGGTGATAATTTATTATCCTTCTTGTCTTGCTTGAGGGACATCTCTTTGTATGGTTGTAGTCATAAAAACACCCAATCCCATACTTCAAAACTTCTTTCACTATGATGTTTTTTCTTCTTGTTGTTTCATGCGATTCTGTGCCATGGTAAAGTTGTCCTTTAAGATTTAGAGAACTTGTTGTTGATGCTTGATGTGATCTTCCACTGCTTGAAGCTTAGATTTTTCTTTTAGAGAAGAAGTGATGGAAGGAGGTTGGTATCCATAGAGTGTTATAAATGGTGTTATTTTTGTTGCAGTATGAAAGGAAGTGTTATACCACCATTCTGCCAAGGGTAACCATTTGAACCATTGTGTTTGTTTATCAGAGACAAAGCAACGAAGGTAGCCTTACAAACATTTGTTCACTATCTTGGTTTGTCCATCAGATTGAGGATGATAGGATGAGCTATGAGCCAATTGAGTACCCAAACAAGAAAATAATTCTGTCCAAAAATGTTCAGTGAAGATGGGATCTTTGTCACTTACAATAATCTTTGGGCTGCCATGTAGCTTTTGAACTGTCTCCATGAATGCGATGGAAACTGTACTGGATTTGAATGGATGAGAGAGTGCACAAAAGTGTGCGTACTTGGTGAGTCTATCAACAATCACCATGACGACACTCTTTCCTTCAGACTTTGGTAACCCTGTTATGAAATCCATGGAAACCTCCTCCCAGTGCTGACTTGGGATGGCTAATGGTTGTAAAAGACCTAGGGTCTTAATTGTTTCCACCTTATTTTGTTGGAAAACGAAACATTCTGCAACAAACCTTTGAACATCAATTTTAAGGCCATCCCAAAAAAATTCCTTCTTGACCCTATGGTAGGTTTTCAAAAATCCCGAGTTCCCTCCTACTGGAGAGGTGTGCAATTAAAATAGTACCTTTTATTTGAGTTGGGAGTTCTTACAAAAATATAAGAAGTATTTGTACCATAGTGAATCATTTTTCCATGTAAATGTATCTGATGCACTGGAATCCTGCTGCAACCTTTGAATGAGAGTCCACACTTTTTTGTCATTATTCCATTCATCCCTTGATTCTATTATCCAATCGGGTTGGATGATCGAGATAGCACAGAGAAAGGCCTCAAAATCTTCATCTTTTCTTGAGAGTGCATCTACCACAACATTTTTCTTCCCTTTTTTATAGACGATTTCAAAATCATAACCCAATATCTTTGTCACCCATTTTTGTTGTTCTTATGAAGATAGTCTTTGTTCCAAGAAGTATTTAAGACTATCATGACCTGTTTTGACCTTGAAGTGCCTACCTATTAGGTAAGGATTCAATTTATTCAATGCATGTAGTATTTCCATCATTTCCTTCTCATAAATGGGTTTGTGTAAGTCCTTTCCTTTGAGTG
>ML806783.1:149308-166382 GCA_009831015.1 Picea engelmannii | reverse complement strand
TTATGGCATAATAGGTTGGCCTAGGCCCTAGTCATCCTCTTGGGGCACCTCAGTTGAGTTTTGTATAAATACACAAATAAATATCTCATTTGTATCATCTCATCATATTGATTCATAGTGATTGATTCTTATCCTATGTGAACCATATCTTATGTTTATATTGTTCATGGGTTTTTCTTCTCTTCTCTCTATGATGTTCTTATGGTTCATGTTAATTTAGGGTTTTTTGGTGGTTCCATTTGATCCATCCTTGATCATTTCAAAGTTTTTTCACAATTTTTAATCAATGATGTCCTTTGTTCATTCTAAAAGTGACTTTATTGTGGAAAATACTTCACTGCACAACCCATTGGGCTTAAAAGTAAACATTGTCACCTCAAGTTTATTGATATTCCAAGTGCCAACATTATCTTTGAAACTTGTTTTTCTACTTAAAAATGATAAAGAGGCTCTTTAACCAACAAAACACATTTTTTTTTATAAACATAACAATAGTTAAAAGTTTCTTTTCCCATTGAGATTTCATCCCGAAAATGAGGAAAAAATCATAGGGTAATGTGCATTAAAAATTTTGGGCTGGTTTTAGCACTAGAAATATATTTTATGTTGGCTTTGTATTCCTATAAACATTTATGTTTGATTTAAAAATCTTACCATTTTCATCCAACTCTTTTCTAGCTTATCCAAATTGATTTCTGGGCCACTTTGGGCATAGTTAGGTGCAAACAACTTGCTATTTTCCCTTTCTTTCTTGTTGTATAGACATATTAATGTTAATAAAACCTTTTGTTGTAGGTCTATTGGATTCTTTGACTCCTTTCATCCATAATAATGCTTTGAAATTTTATTCGACTAGTTAGTCTAGACCCTAGTTAAATCTAAAAATATTTTCTGACCCATTTTTCAAGTGTATAAGAGTCACAACAATCTGATGTTCACACTCTTTATTTTGCTAGTATGAAAAATCAATTTTCTTATAGGACACTTTTATTTAATTTTTTCATTAGTTTTGTAGCCTTTTAGTGTTCTTGGTAATCTCTCACCTCTCTTTCCTTCCCTTTTACCACTTCAAAAATAGGACCATACAAAATGCACATAGCCTCATCCTTGTGTTGAGATACTAAGAGGTATATAACTAAATTTGGGGCTTAGCTCGATCTCTAGATAGATAGGATCCACCACTCCCAATATATTTAGCTTATAACACAACATTTTTATAAACTCCACTCCATTATATATATGGTTCACCATCTTTAGGTCCTTCTGTTTCTCCAAGTGTGGTCTCACAGATTTTGTTAATAACATAGGTAGGATAACGAGGGATTTTTTTTTCAATTTTATACGCATGTTATTTTTTTTTCTTAGATTAAATAACCATACTTATCATTGAAATCCCCTTCCATTGTTTTTACATTGTTTTTTCCACCTATTGTTGGTCCTAGTCAAAAGTGTCATAAGATTCTTATTCACTATGCTTCCTTTTGTAGGAAGTATTGAAACCAATTCTTGTTTTGTTAGCTAATTTAAAAAAAAACATTAAAATGGTGAGATACCCACCCTATCTCCTCCTCCAAACAATAATGCGAGAGGATTCCCATTTCTAAACTCTAAGGACCACCTCCCTGAGAGGCCAGAGTAGTTCTCCATAATTTCTTCCATGGAGACGAGAAGAACCCCTCATCACTAGAGAGGATACCTTACCACCAAAATACCCCAGGAAAAGAGCGAGGTTGACATGGTCAAGAATCTCTCTTCATATAGAGGAACACTCAAGCAGTGTTGAGTTTGTTTCTAGGTTGGTCCCAACTAAATATTCCCTCATTTTTTAGAAGACCCATGATCCATCCTCCATTATGAATAAATAAGCCTCAATTATGACTCCAAAACTTTCTATTAAATGGGTTAAGGAGGATGAGGACAAATCCTTAAAATATGAGATGAGATGCAAGTTTAATAGTGTGTGGACTTTATAAAAAAATATCCAAAAGTTGATTATGGATTTAGGGGGTGCACTACATATTATCAACACGTAAGTATTGGACAAGAGACTTATGGTTTTATCCTCATGACTATTGTTTTCTTTCAATGCAAATTTCCATTTTAATATTTTAATAGTATTTTTTATTGCTCTGTATCAAAATAAAATGGGTTGAAATATATTGCAAGACTACTTCTGTTTATCTGGATAATTAGATCATACTTTTTGTCATTAACAATGCACACATAGTCATCAATCAAGAAATTATTTATTTTCTTGAAACCTCTTGCTCCTTCCCATAGCTAGTTTTCATCAAATTTGAAATTCTTGCATTTCATTTTCCTCTTGCATGGTTTAAAGAGTTGATTCGAAACAACATTAGTTTCACAACCACTCCTTTGAGTAACAACAACCTAAAATCAAGCACTAATTAAAATTTATCTAGCAACTTTTCTAGGGATATTCAAACCCATATTAGCTTAGTTGTAGAGATTTGGAATAAGATTCTCAGAATAACTTTCCAAGGATGCTAAACAAACATAGAGATTTGAGTTAGGGGAAATCCATTTTCTATATCAATGACTTTGGGAAGCCCTTATAACATAAGGGTCAAGCACGAGGTCGCATTGGGGTCGGTAGAGTAATCAAATTTTCTTTGTTGGTATTGGTGTAGTGGTTGCACGTATTATGAGGACCACTTGGGAGAAAAACCTCTCTATGAAGAATCTCTCAAAATGGTTGCAAGCTTAGTTACCCTGCCCTTGCATGTAAACTAGATTGTCGATTATCCCCCCTCTGCTTTGGTATAGTAGGTGGTACCATATAGGCCATAATATTTTAGACTTCCTACCCAATGTGACAACATAAGGAAGGTGGTGTTGTACTTGGGATCGATGTTGGCTAGACTCACTCAGACTCCTTGGAGGGTTTCCCACTGCTCTGTGAGGCAGCTTGAAATACCAATAGTAATAGAGCATAATACATGTGTGAAAGAGTAACACTATGCTAATCATTATGAGATTATTGTGATACCAACAAGATACTAGTAATGAAGTGGAACCATTTTACTGATTAGTGTTACAACTTGATAGAAAAAAGTTGGTTTAGCTTATATGAATTTGAGTCATGGTGTTTCACATTGAGTTACATAACTTGTAAATGTTTATAGTAAGTGGAATACTAGTAATACCATTGCTTACGATAGGGTTAACCATTGTAAAGGAAAAGTGATAAGGAATACACAAAGCATGATTAGCTTATTGAATATCCATAACATATCCATAGTTCTTATTACTTATGGAATTATAATAAAGTACTTAAACAAAATGCTCATGATACTTGCTTGTTATGATTTACTTATACATAGTAGCTTACTATGAACCATGATCTAATATTTTTTAGATTGATATCACTGTTAATTAGGGTAATTTCGTATGTTCAAAGCAATGTAATCCTATCACATCAACTCTTTGACATCAATCCTTTGACATCAATGACAACATAATGAAAAAATCTCCCCCTTTGGCATTGATGGCAATACCAACATTTATGTCAACACCAATCATTTATGGCATCATGTAGTCATGGAAATGCTCGTCATAAATAGTCATCTCAATCACATCAATGTGACTATCTCTCCCCATTTTACATCAGTGGAAAAGGGTAGTTTTCTCCTTAGGTTTTATCCCCCTGCCTGAACTCTCCTTGGGGATGCTTCCCTTGTCTGTATGCCTTTGGGTTTCTCCCCTGTCTGTTTCTCCATCATTTGCATAATATTTCCCCCTTTGGACAAGGGATATCACTTTGATGCAATGTTGATGACATGGTTGCCAATCATCTCTCCTCCTAGAATCATGATTCTACAATCAATCATGGGAAGAAGAATAACTCCCCCTCTGGGTATGTCTCCCCCTATCTTCTCTGCAAGATGAACAATATGATACCATTGTAATATGATTCTGCTACAAATTCTACTTCTCAACTGGAACATAGATCAATTGATCAAGAATAATCTTCTCTTCCTATGACGATCGTTGGACCTATCCATCCATCAAACTCATGCCATACCATACATCATGAACCAAAAGATATCTCAAAATTTTTATAGAATCATGAACAAAACATCAACCATGTATATCCTGTGCCATATTGTGTGCCACCCATGTACATTAACCATGTACATCAACATGATACAATATACCATAAGATGTTATTAATGGAGTGTATCAACCATATGCCAAGAACATGTGCCAACTGCGTGCTAAGCATGTATCAATATCACTAACAAATCCCTCTAACAATCCTCAATCATGTGCCAAACCATACATCAAACCATGAACCATAACATCACCAAGATGTGTCTCATCATGTACTAACATCACCAAGTATGTACCATGACCTCATCAATATATACATCCAAGACATGTACCAAACATGTGCCAACATCCATAATCTATGTACCTCAATCATGTGCCATATCGCTCATGATATGCCTCTACCATAAACAGAGTGTCAAAAACCATGTGTCAAGAAATGTATCTCAGCCATTAAGCATCAATCAATGTATCAACCAAGCACCACAACAAGTTTCTCAACTTTCCCATACATCATGTACCAAAATATATGCTAAACAAGTAGTACCAATGATGTATTTTAACCAAGTACTATCCCTCACAATCATATACCATTGATAAGTGCATCAACCATTCACAAAACCTCAACAAGATGTACCATAATCAATATGTGTTCCCATACATGTATGTCATATCAACCATAGATGATGTGCCAATCATAATTCTAGCAAGTGCCTCAACCAATGTACCAAGTATGTACTAATCATGCATAAACTATAGATCAAGTTGTGACTCATCAATGATGTGAAACATAATCACCTCATAAACTCATCAACTACATGTCCCAATATGTAGTTCAATCAAATGCCAAATGCATGCACCAAGATGTCCAAAAAATACATCACAATATACATCAATGGAGCTCACATATGTACTAGCCATGTACCACAACAGATCTGCCTCAAGAACATTGACTACAACAAGTATAGTGTATCGATAACACCTCTAGACATGTGCTAAGAGCATTCCTCAATATATTACTGATATATCTCTAGATAACATCACATCAACATGAAATGTCCCATAAACAACATGCCATATCATCACTGACATAACCGACATTGTTCCTCAATAGAAAATGTCTCAATCCACACTCTAGGGTTAGTACCATGCATCCAGGATAGACTTTCAACACTCAACCATATTTCATCACCATACATACATTAGATACACATGCCAACATATATTTTGATTTTTCAATAAACTAGGTTAAGCATGAAGTTCATTCCATTTTATCATTTAACTTAACCATAGAAAATGTTGCAGCAATCAAGATCACAAGAATAAACACCATGCACAAGAACAAAAGAAGCATCCTGGGAAACCTTTCTCAACAAGGGAAGAAAACCCAACCAAATCCTTTGCTATATTATTCAAGAGAAATACCTTCACCACCAAGAAAGACCTAGCACACAAGAGGGTTCTCAAACCATAGAAGACTAGCGCCCAAGAGAGGTGCGCACCTTTTCCCAAGTAGATGTACTTGCTGAAATTTCCAAACTCATGTAAAGGATATGTTTCCACAATGGGGATTTTACCTTTACTTATATTATACTTATCCTATCAACCGAAGTTTCTATTGTCTCAACAGGGCCGACCTCACTAAGTCACAATATAATTTATTATTATTATTATAATTAATTTTAACCATATTAATTATATTTTACATTTATTGTTAATCACATTAAGGTGGGGCCTACCTGTACCCTTTACATAAAAATCAGGGTTACATGCAGGTCTGACTCTTGAAAAACATATAGCAAAGGATCTGATACACCCACTAGTGCTCCTCCACTAGGGGCACATCCATAGGGATGTCATATCTCTGGCTCACTGCATTACACAGGAGAACCAGATCTACACACGTTCACCTATGCTCATCCATAGGCACATCCACTCTGCAGATCTTCTTTCCCACTGCCTCAGACATGAGAATCATCTGGAGTTTTCTCGTCAACTCTGTTGCTTAGAGGAGGATAACACATCATATTCATTTCTATTCACATGATGATGCACCCAACACTTTGGGATTTCACACGTTCACCTTGTGCTCAGCCACAGGCAGGTCCAACTCATCAGATCAACTTTCCCATTGGATAATCATCTCGAGTTCTTCTCAACTCTCTAAATGGATGAGGTCATCTCTACGTTCCTAGCTCCGTCTTAGGTAGGAACCACGTACCCTTCCTAGGGTATTTATCTTAGGTTTGTAATATGAGAGAAAGACTTCACATAGATGCAATGATCCACACCTCACAGGTTTGTAAGATGGAGAATGTCTCACATAGTTGCATTCATCAACAATATAATCATGAAAACATGCAACAAACTATGTCATACCCTGCAAAATAGAGTTATACCATCAAACCATGCTACAACTCATCATCATAGCCTTCTTTTCAAGGCTTCTACCACAATTACGCAACCTGTTCCACAGATAGCTCACATATGTACGCAACCTTTCTATAGGTCACCTTTCATATGTATGAGAATTTTTCAACAGGATCTCATGTTGTAAATGTGTTGAACCTGCACATAATATATATAGATAGCAAATGACATACATAGTTTGCAGAGAAAATATGAGAAAAGAGAAGCAGGAGAGAAAGAAATGGAATAATTCTCATTAACCAAATGAATGAATGATAATTTACACATGATATACTATGTATAACTCAACTAATGTGGACTAGAGAAGAAGCTAATGTGCCATAGTGGTGGTCTAGAGTGATCTGGACACACACCAACAGTTACAGGAGTAAATTGCCACCTAGTCTAGTCTCTTAGGAAGTTACAGGAGTGAACTGCCACCTAGTCTGAGTTAACTAGTCTCCCAGTCTTCAGTTAATTGAATGAAACAAAGTGAAGTGAGAAGGAGATCATGGAATCATGAGTAATGTGCTAGTCTGGTGATAATCCCAAGGACAATGCACATTAGCTGGTGATTATCCCAATATTGCATGGTGATGATCCCAATATGGCATCTAGACTCCACTCAACTGATCAAACTGAAGTGTGAACTAAAGAGAATATTCTCCTAGAGGAATATTTTCCCTAAACTATAGGAGACAAAATAATGACTAATAAACATAGAGAAAACCTTAGAAAAACAAATCCTAGGTGTGTCTGAAGTATCTCCAACACCCCCTCTGAACTTCACTATGGTGAAAATAAAGAATGGGTCCCAACAATGAGGCCATGTTAGGTACCCAAATACAAAAGATACACTAAAATAAACAAGGAAAGAGGGAAAACCTCATGGGAAACTCCCCCACCCCCCTCAATGTACAATGTATGTAAAACGAAGAACTGATAGTTTCTAGGAAACTGTTTCCTTCACTCCAAGATGACTGCGCAGAGAATGTAACTTTTTCTCAGTGAATGTCTTGGTGAATATGTCTATAGTCTGTTCTGCTGAAGGAAAAAACTGCAGGTCGATGATCTCCTCATGTACTAAGTCAAGGATGTAGTGCATGTGGATCTCAATGTGCTTTGTCCACTACCTCTGGACTAGATCTCTACAGAAATTCAGAGTGCTCTGGATTTCACACAAAATGACTATCGGTCGATGAAATTGAATGCCCAAATCAGTGAGAAAATGTTGTAGCCACATAGCTCGAATGGTTATGTTAACTACCCCTATGTACTCTGCCTCGGTTGAATATAAAGAAATATCATCCTGATTCTTTCTCGACCAAATATAAATCCTGCATAAATCCCTGGGGATGCTCCATATAGATCTCCCCAGAGATATATCCATGAATAAATGAATTCTTCACGTCCATATGATAGACTTCCCATCCTTTGGCTTCCGCAATGGAAAGTGCCAAATGTATGGAATCCGTCTTCGCTACTGGAGTGAAGGTCTCATCATAGTCAATATCGTGCACCTGCTGAAAGCCTTTGGCAACTAGCCTGGCTTTATATCTGCTAACCTATCCATCCGTTGCACTCTTGATCCTATAGACCCATCTGCACCTGACAAGTTTCCTTCCTACAAGAAGGTGAACCAGATCCCAAGTTTGGTTCTCGAGGATGGAGTTGTACTCCTTCTACATGGAGGATTCCCAAAAGAGATTTCCAACAACCTTTCCATAGGATTGTGGATCTGAAGAATGAGCAAAGAAAATATTCCTGAGTGGCATCGGTTCAGTGAAAGTAAGCGCAAGAAGAGGCTCCTCAAAATCATATCAAGTCCTCCTAGTATCAGATGGATCCCCAACAAGATCTTCTGCATCCTGAAGAGTAGTCTTGGCCCACTTGGGCCTCATCTCTAGCTCTACATCTACATATGTATGCACTAACTCTGCATCTGACTGTATTGAATTTGTATCTGGATCATCTAAATCCTCTGAATCAAAAATCTCATCTCAAGAAGATTCAACATGTGCATGCTCATCATCTTTGATAGGTGGAAGAACAAAAGTTTCTGCATGAGATTGTCGAGGTACATGTGAGACACTTCCCTCTAATTGGAAACTATGCTCAATGATGAGCCAATCCAATGAAATATCAGTGAGTCTGTATCCCTTCACATGATTGGGGTATCCAAAAAATATGCACTCCATGCTCTGTGGATCAAGTTCCTTCCTCTTCTCAAAGGGAATCATGGCCCATGCACGTGAACTGAAAATACAGAAGTGGGTCATTTCCAGTTTGAGGCCGCTCCAAGCCTCATATGGGGTCTTATCCTTGACAGATATATGGGGAGATCTGTTTTGTATGTAAGTTTCACAATTAATTGCTTCAATCCATAATATCTTTGGAAGTGACTTTCCATGTAGCATCCAAGATGCCATCTCTTTTAGAGATCTATTTTTCCGCTCAGAAACTTCGTTTTGCTGCAGAGTATAAGGAATCGTGTGTTGCAACTGAATCTCGACCTCATGAAAAAGATTTTGTATCTCATGGTTGACATACTCTCCCTCATTATCTCTTCTAAGGACTTTTATCTTCTTTCCAGACTATGTTTCAACAAGGGCTTTGAAATCTTTGAGGTGTTGAAAGGCCTCTAATTTTTTCCTGAGAAAGAAAATCCATGTGAAGCATGAGAAATCATTAAAAAAAATGAGCACATAGCTTGATTTACTGATTGATGGATGTGGAAAAGGGCCCATGAGGTCACTATGGATCAAATATAAAGGAGTGGAAGCCTTATGAGTCTGTCCTTTGTCGAATTTCTCTTGAGGGTGTTTTCCAAAAACACATCCCTCACAAATGCCTTTGGAGAAGTGGATGTCAAGTATACCATCAACCATTACCTGCTTTCTAAGTTGTTGCATATATCTGAAATTTAAATGCCTGAACCTTTCGTTCCATATCCTACTTCTTTCATCAGCATGGGTAAGCAATAATGCAAAATCTAGTTCAATAAATTTAGAAAATGTGTAGAGTATGGATTAACGATTTACCTCATCGGTAGCAATGATAGAATTGGTTTGCATGTCATAGATATCTAATGCATCAGGTGTGAATATGAGTCTCTTTCCAGCTCCATATTTTGTCATCTGATACACAGAGAGAATATTTATGGAAAGTTTGGGAACATGTAGCTCATTCTCAAAGCTTCCGTTTGTGAGTTCAATTCTTCCTTTGTCAGTGACCTCGACTTGAGAGTTGTCCCCCATCAGAATAGGAGGATATTTTCATGCGTCCAATGAAGAGTATACTTCTTTTGTGGCTTCCATGTGGTGTGATTCACCTAAATATATGATCCAAGCATCATGAGAGGATTTGATGGCAATCAAAGCATGGCTAGAATTTCCTTTCATGGGATTCTGATCTTCTGGCTTCTTTTTCTTGGAACCCTCATGTATGCGATCTCCAAGGTTATTTTGTTGAAGTATTTGGGTCCATTTTATCTATCTGTTTATGCATACATGCAGATTCTGGATGGAATCCTATATAGAAGTAAGTGCATTTCTCCCCTTTTCTTCCCTTTCCACCTTTGGATTTGGAGGCATTGTTGAAGGGTCTTGAGTACCCTTCCTTATTTGGATTTTCATCTACTTTCCTTTTGTCTTTGTCTTTATATTTCATATTTTGATGACCGCTACCATCATGCTCAATAAGTCCATGCACCTTTGGGCCTTTGATTTTTCCCATGTTGATAAGCTTGGTCTTCTCTTGTGATAGAGATTCAATAAATACCTTAAGAGAGGGAATATTATAGGTGGCTCTAAAGGCGAGCCCAACTGAATTAAATGTGGATACAAACACTAAGTATTTCAGACCAATTTTGGGGAGAATGGTGAGAACCATTTGTTTCTCCTCAGATTTATCAACCCTACAAGCCTTGAGTTGCGACATCAAATCCTTATATTTGGTAAATAAATCTTGGATATTGTTAAAGGTTTTTGGATCCAAAGTGAGAAATTACACCTCAAGCATGTGTCCCCTCATATCATCCTATTTTTTATCCAGGTGGATATCTGTGGCCACCCGCCTATTCCAACTGGCACAAAACAATCTTCTGGAAACTTACTTTTTTAGCAGGTTTTCAGTTCCTAAACCTTCGTGGCCATTTTAAGGGCCTAAATGAATCTCCTAATATTCAATGATATCCAAAATATTTTATTTGAGCCACAAAAATGAATATCCTCGACGATACCTTTCCAATGAGCTATCATGCACCCCAAATGGAGATTCTATGCCAAAGTTACATCCCTGAGAAGTTGATACACCAAACTACCCAAAATGAGGTCCACAAAATTGTTGGCTTTTCATCTTCCGAGGTTAGGGTTTTTTATTTTCTTTATGTTAGAAATGCCTTTCGAGCCTCATTGTAACAATCATCTTCTTTCAAATGTGATTATCCATCACATCTCTTCTCAAAGATAAGCTACCACCATTCTAGTGAGTCTTTCACTCTGTATTTCTATAGTTTTGTACATTTCACTCATTAATAGAAATTGTGTACTACTATATATTTGTGTTTATGGTTGCATATCTGATATATTTATGTTATATTATTGGATATCTGAGAGATCTCTGTACATTTATTTATTATATCTATGCTCTCATTTCATGTCGAAAATAATCCGGATCAGTGGTATCAGAACATGCTGCTCTTGATCATTTTTCAGTGTATGTCACCGATGAGGTCCGAGTATATAAATTTGGGTCTCTAGCTTGTCTCTCTTGAGGACAATATTTCTTGCATGCTCAAGAAATCCTCCATGGTGGAAGAAAATAAAAATGAAGAAGAAAAATATTCTATTAATTTGTTGCTTGAGCAAGCTCTCATGCGAGAGAGGGACAAAATGATGGAGAATTTTTCCCACATCCTTCAATGCATGCCGATAACAATAGGCACGTCTTCATCAAACAACCACTTTGGAGGCACCTCACCTTTCAAGGTACAAGTTAATTTTGATATCCCCTTATTTGAAGGATAGATAGATGTGGATGCTCTAGAAAAATGGTTAAATCTGCTAGAAGGTTATTTCTTTGTTCACAATTTCTTTGAAAGACAAAAGACCACCTTTGCACTCCTTAAGGATCTCCCCCATGTAAAACATTGGTGGGAAACTTATTGGGAGAAAATTTCCAAAGAGGAGTCTGGAATATATGGGGCTGAGCCCAATTGGAATTTTTGTGTGGATGCGGTCAAGGAACAATATTACCCTATTGGTAACTATGAAGACCAATACATGAGATGGACCACACTTCGACAAGAGAGGGGCCAAGAAATGTTGTATTTCACCAATACCTTCCATACCTTGCGCACCAAGTTGGGTATTAAAGACTTTGAGCGACATTTTGTTTTGAAATACCATATGGCTCTACAGAGATAGATCCAAACTGAAATGGATTTTCTGGACATCTCATCACTGGGTGTTTCTTATCTATATGTTGTTAAAATTGAGTATAAATTTAAGCATCAAAACAAGTAGGAGTTTGGGTCTGAAAATACACAACAACCAAAGCATGATAAAGACGACCCTAACAAATAGCCTCCCAGCAACCAATCCAAGCCATAGGAAAACAAGGGTAAGAGAAAGATAAAGAATGACACTGGAAAATGGTGTGAATTCAACAAAATCCCCTGGCACAACATCGATGAATGTCGCTCAAAAAAATCTTTGGTGGCTGAGATCAAAGAAAAATATTTGAACCCAGACTCAGAAGTTGATTTAAAAAATAATTGAAGGAGACGGATTATCAACGCAGATACCACTACTATTGTTGCAACCCCAACAATTCAACCAAAAGAACCAACAGATCTTGAGGAGGGGGAGCACCTTTTTCATTCACATATGTGGGTGAAGGGGACCTCACTGCATTTTATTTTTTATAGCGGAAGATAGATGAAACTCATCTTAGCAGAGGTCATCAAATAATTGGGATTTTCAACAACACCACACTCACAACCATACAACATTGGGTGGCTTCACCAAGGACGCGATATTCATGTCAACCGACAGTTTTGATTGTCATACAACATCCATCCTTTGAAGGATGAGGTATTATGTGATGTTTTCCCATTGGATTTATGTGATGTTTTCTTGGTCCAACCATATATGTGGAAGCACCATGCTATCTATGACTCTTGATCCCATAGTGTCATTGTTACTCTGGGGGGTCATCTCTATAGGATACCAGAGGTAGTTCCAACTATTGTCCCACCTAAACATTACTGAAAGGTGGTATATCATACTACAAAATTCATCTTCTTCACAATCTGTTCAAAAGGTGAATAGAAGGACACTGCAACCACTACAACCTCGAACCAAGCACCTTCTATGCAAACACATTAGGTTGGAAATATTGCAGAAAAATGAAAAGATTCCTTCTGCACATGGTCATATCATGTATCCCTACTGGTTAAAAAGGTCCAACCCTTCCAGCCACAAGTTTGTGACAACCTTCAATAAGTTAAACAACACAAATTCTCCAGCAAGGCAAGCAACTCTTCAAGATGTAGATTCAACAAATGATTTCCCCTCTCCCCCAAGAACTCAACGCAATGGATAACATTTCTTCCTAAGGAGGGAGGATTGATCCAGGTGGATATCGATGGCCACCCACCTATTCCAAGTGGCATAAAACAGTCTTTTGGCAACTTACTATTTTTAGCAGGTTTTTGGTTCCTAAACTTTTGGGGCCATTTTGAAGGCCTAAATGAATCTCCTAAACTTAAATGATAACCAAAGGTTCTGATTTAACCCCCAAAATTAATCTCCTTGATGATACCTTTCCAACAAGCTATCGTGCACCCCAAATGAAGATCGTATTCCAAAGTCACACCCCCGGGAAGTTGATACACCAAGCTACCCAAAACAGGGTCCACAAAACTGTTGGCTTTTCATCTTCCGGGGTTAGGGTTTTGTATTTTCCTTATGTTAAAAAGGACTTTGGAGCCCCATTGTAACAATAATATTCTTGCAAATGTGATTATCCTTCGTATCTCTTCTTAGAGATAAGCTTCCACATTTCTAGCGAGTCTTTCACTCTGTATTTCTATAGTTTTGTACATTTCGCTCATTAATAGAAATTGTGTATTATTGTATCTTTGTGTTTATGGTTGCATATTTGATATATTTATGTTATATTTTTGGATATATGAGATATATTTGTACATTTATTTATTACATCTCCTCTCTCATTTAATTCCTAAGGTAATCCAGATCAGTTTGCCAAAAATCCCTTCCATGGTGGTCCAAGCTTCATTGGGGGTTTTACAGGAGGATATGTGAAAGAGGAGATCAAGAGAAATGTGACTGCAAATAGTTCCAAACGATTCATCCATTTGATTCAGATACTTGTATTTTTCTATGGCTTATGTGGGTTCGGTCTCTGTGTCCATGGTTAACCTATATAATCCTCTACCTTGAACATGCACTATCATCTTCTCTTTCCATGCAAAGAAATTGTATAGTGTAAGAATGAATTATTTTGTAAATTCCAGGTTTTGTTGTCTTCCATCTATGGTACCTACAAAAATAATATGGTTTGTCTTTTCCCTAGTAGTCTGGCATCTTTGATACCATGTAAATGTGTTGAACCTGCACAAAATATATCTAAGTAGCAAATGACATACACGGTTTGCAGAGAAAATATGAGAAAAGAGAAGAAGGAGAGAAAGAAATGGAAGAATTCTCATTAACCAAATGAATGAATGATAATTCACACATGATATACTCTATATAACTCAAGTAGTGTGCACTAGAGGATATGCCAATGCACCATATTTGTGGTCAAGAGTGATATGGACACACACCAACAATTATGGGAGTAAACTGCCACCTAGTCTAGTCTCTCAGGCAGTTACCGGAGTGAATTGCCACCTAGTCTAAGTTAACTAGTTTCTCAGTATTTAGTTAACTGACTGAAATAGAGTGAAGTGAGGAGGAGATCAGGGAATCATTAGTAATGTGATATTCTGGTGATAATCCCAAAGACAACGCACATTAGCTGATGATGATCCCAATTTTTCATGGTGATGATCCCAATGTGGCATCTAGACTCCACTCAACTGATCAAACTGAAGTGTTAACTGAAGAGAATATTCTCCTAGAGGAATATTATACCTAAACTATAGGAGACTGAATAATGACTAATAAACATAGGGAAAACCTTAGGAAAAAAAATCCTAGGTGTGTGTGAAGTATCTCCAGCACACGTATGCTTCAGAAAATGTCAAGCTTGAGCTTGACTCATGGATGCCATTCTGTTCTGGTTGTTTAGTCTTCTTCATCCACTTCTGAAGGTGTTTGAGCTTCTCAGAACTTGAGATCTGAGCTTCCATGTTTTCAACATTGTCTTCCTTTCTAGATTCATGTGTTCTTCTTGTCATGCTATATGAATTACTCTTCATGGACTGTCTTCTTGTGTTCCAACAATCCTAGGATTTGTGGCCAAAACCACTGCAACTGTAGCATCTCATGGTGTGACAATGAGAAACAATGTGTCCCAATTGATTACATTTCCAACACCTTAGGGTGTTATGAACCCTTCCAAAATATTTCCTTGTATAATGTATGCAATCCAAGGCTTTGTGACCATATTCATTACATGAAAAGCAGTGACCATGAAAACAAATTCATATATTTTCTTTGGTGTCCTCCTTGAAGGTGTCTATCTTTTGAATTTTCTTTAGGGTGTAAAGATGGATTCTTGATGTCTTTCTTGCTTTGTTCTTTTGAAAGTTTCCTTGATTTGTGTAGGTAATTGACTTGCATCTTTGATTCCACCTTTTGAGAATGAAGGACTTACCTCATGCTTCTTAGAATTGCTAGATTCAAGGTGTGTAGCTTCCTTGTTGTATCCAAGACCTGATTTATTGTTTGGTGATCTTTGACTATCAAACATTTCATTCAATATTGTTGAATTGTTCATGAACTTGATATGAGTATTTGACTTCTCTACTTTCTTTCTGAGATCAACAACTTTAGCTTCCAACTTATGGCACGACTCTTCCTTTTCATTTACTTGATTATTTAATAGTTCCTCTACCCTTTTGGATTCTTCAAGTTGAGTCCTTAAATTTACATTGATTTTAATATATTCAAGTATTTTTCTAAGTTTATCATCTACCTTCTTCTTTTCTTCTACTTGACTATTTAGATCATTTTTTAGTTTTGTGATCTCTTCTTCTTCCTTCATGAGTATTTGCTTTAGTGCCATTGTATGCCTAGGGTAATTTTATAGGATTTGTTGGAGATACTTCACACACACCTAGGATTTTTTTTCCTAAGGTTTTCCCTATGTTTATTAGTCATTATTCAGTCTCCTATAGTTTAGGGAGAATATTATTTGTAGTTCACACTTTAGTTTGATTAGTTGAGTGGAGTCTAGATGCCACATTGGGATTATCACCATGCAACATTGGGATCATCACCAACTAATGCACATTTTCCTTGGGATTATCACCATACTAGAGAATTACTCATGATTCCCTGATCTCCTCCTCACTTCACTTTTTTTTAGTCAGTTAACTAAAGTCTGAGAGACTAGTTAACTCAGACTAGGTGGCAATTCACTCCTGTAACTACTTGAGAGACTAGACTAGGTGGAAATTTACTCTCGTAACTATTGGTGTGCATCCATATCACTCTAGACCACAACTATGGTGCATTGGATTATCCTCCA
Source organism: Picea engelmannii (assembly GCA_009831015.1). Taxonomy (NCBI): domain Eukaryota; kingdom Viridiplantae; phylum Streptophyta; class Pinopsida; order Pinales; family Pinaceae; genus Picea; species Picea engelmannii. The sequence continues at coordinate 150,179 of ML806783.1, read as the reverse complement.
GTGTGCATTAGTTGAGTTATACATAGTATATCATGTGTAAATTATCATTCATTCATTTGGTTAATGAGAATTCTTCCATTCTTTTTCTCTTGCTTCTTTTTTCTCATATGTTCTCTGCAAATTGTGTATGTCCTTTTATATCTAGATATATTTTGTATAGGTTCAACACATTTAAATGGTATTAAATTCGATGAAATGCTAGAGAAAATACACACTAGATTATTTTTGCAGGTACCGAAGATTGAAGACAATGAAAAAATGGAATTTCCAAAATAATTCATTATTACAATGTATAATTTATTTGCATGCAAGGAGAAGATGATAATGCATCTTCTAGGAAAAGGATTATATAGTTTAACCTTGAACATAGAGACATAACCCACATCAGCCATAGTAAAATCCAAGTATCTATATCGAATGGATGAAGCATTTGGAACTATTTACATTCTCATTTCTCCTGAACTCCTCTTTCACATATCCTCCTGTAAAACTCCCAATGAAGCCTGGACCACCCTGGAAGGGATTTTTGGAAAACAAAATGAGATGAGGGGACACATGCTCAAGGTGGAATTGCTCACTTTGGATCCAAAAACCTTTGACAATCTCCAAGATTTATTTACCAAATATAAGGATTTGTTGTCACAACTCAAGGCTTGCGGGGTTGATAAATATAAGGAGGAGAAACAAATGACTCTTACAATTCTTTCCAAACTTGGCTTGGAATTCTCAGTGTTTGTATCTACATTTCATTCAGTTAGGCTCACCATGGGAGCCACTTGGACGATGCCCTCTCTTGATGTAACAACCTCCTTGTTATGACAACGACTCTGACAACAGGTGCAAGTTTTTTTTTTTTTTTTTTGAGTGTTAA
>ML806783.1:123458-137680 GCA_009831015.1 Picea engelmannii | reverse complement strand
AGGTGATACTAGGAGGAATCAATCTGATTTTGAGGAGCCTCCTCTTGCACTCACTACCATTGAACCGATGCCACCCATGCATATTTTCTTGGTTCAGTCTTCATATCCATAGTCCTATGGTGAGATTGCTGGAAATCCCTTTTGGGAATCTACCATGCAGGAGGAGTACAACTCCTTCCTCTAGAACTTGACTTGGGATCTGGTTCCCCTTCCTTCAGGAAGGAAACTTGTTAGGTGCAGATGGGTCTACAACACCAAGAATGTAGCGAATGGATAGGTTAGCAGATACAAAGCTAGGATAGTATCCAAAGGATTTCAACAAGTGCATGACATTGACTATCATGAGACCTCCACTCTAGTAGCGAAGATAGATTCCATACATTTGGCACTTTCCATTGTGACAACCAAAGGATGGGAAGTCCATTAAATGGACGTGAAGAATGCATTTCTTCACGGATATCTATTTGAGAACATCTATATGGAGCAACCCCAGGGATTTATGTAGGATTCATCTTTGGTCTGTCGATTGAATAAGTCTCTTTATGGCCTCAAGTAGGCCTCGAGGGCATGGTATGCCAATACAGACTCCTACTTGTTGTCACAAAACTTTGTACATTGTAATTCAATACAATTTTTTAAATGCTCAGGACGGTTGATTCACTTATACTCCTAGTTCTATATGTTGATGAGTTGTTGATCACCGATTGATCAACCTCAACGATTGTTGCATTCAAGAGGATTTTGCATGGCAGGTTCTTGATGATGGACATGGGTCTGCTAGATTTCTTCCTTAGAATCAAGATCAGTCAGGATGCATCAGGCATCAAACTATCTCAGGACAAGTATGCACGATATCTCCTTGAGATATTTCACATGACAGACTGCAAGTCTGCCCCGAATCCTTTCCTATTAGCAGTCAGAATTGAGGATGACAGGGACACTCCACTGGTTGAAAATGCACTATAAAGACAACTAGTCGGGATATTGTTGTATCTCACACACTTCAGACCAGACCTCTCCTATGCAGTTGGAGCATTCTTTAGGTTCATGCTGGAGCCGCATGAGCTACATTGGAAGGTTTCAAAGTGTATCCTTCTATACGTACATGGCACCATGACGCAGACCCACTATCCCCCTAAGGGTTGCTCGACCTCCTGGTCTATGATCGTTCTCATCAAGGAGTTAGATCGACTCTTCGGGCTCCTGTTTCAACCCAAATCAACTTATATAGGCCCCCTTTTCTCCTAAGGCATAGGTCTTGTGGAACCCGCGGGCCCTTTCTCTAGCACTCTTGGAAGTTTTAAACTGGTGGGCTCTAGCTCCTTTTACTAGGCCCCTCTCTTTTTATATGATTTCAGGTGATGACCCAACGCCTACTCAAAAGGTGCTCCAAAACTCTGGGCTCCGGGTGTTTTCGCTTCTCCTGACTCCAATTCTTCCAGAGTGACCTTCCAACGGAGTGAACCTCCATCCTGCACCTGTCCCCACGTAGATAAACAGTCCATGACGAGTCTAGGATCCGATGCTCTAGCCTTCATAAGCTCTTCAACTTCGTTCAACTACTTTATTCTAGAGTGCTATACCTCTAGACCTCTGGATCTATTGACATGTACACTCATCTTTCTGATGGTCAAGATCAACTCTGCTCTTCAGGAGTTTGGGAGTTCTACAAACTCCACATCATAAATATTTTGGAGTGTTGTTTCTACGGACTCCACAATCTACTGCCATCTATCAACCTTGACAATGGACGGTCCCTGTTCACTTCGGGACTTCAATGAGTCCACTCTCTTGTGCACTTGAAAGATATTAAGGCCATACAATTTACCTGGATCGGACGACTGTCAATCCTTTTCACTTAGATCCAATGGTTGGGATCTGTTTCCTCCTCATATCTCTCCTTCTCTTCCCTAGATGATGATCTAATGGTCCATATTTCTTCCCACAACTGATCCGACGACTGTTTTCGCTCCTCCTCCTGAGATTTCAATTTCTTCTGAATTGGAAGAGTTTGTAAGTGTTCAAAGGCTTCAAACTTTTCTCCTCCTGTGAGCCCGACATATTGGGTCTCGTATGTGTTTCTGATAATGCTATCTCTTCTAATATTTTGGGTTTACTCAGTCTCCTAAGGGTCTCGACCCTTCTTCTCCCTTTAAAGGGTTCTTGTGTCGTCCTGGCAACCTCTTGCTCAAAGCACACCTTGCTGAGCATTTTTTTTTACAGAGTGTTCAAAAACTCTGTGAGTATCTTCATCTGATACTCTTCTCTTTGAACTCGACAAAGAGTTCTCCTTGTGCACACTTGCACTTGCACTTGATCGATGCCCACCTGATAGATCTCTACAAAGTTCTCAATGAATCTATCTCTTTGTGCCTCCTTCACACAGTTCCTCCTCTAAGGTATTCAACAACCTTGAGTCTCCTCTTGAAATTGTAAATGTTATGGTATGCCCTCTTGGGACGTTCTCCTTTGACAATCGAAGAAGATTCCAAATACACACTCCTTGCGTTGGCTCACAGAGTTTCCAACACTCTGTCACACACTCCTTGTGCTTAATCAAAAGAAACCAAAACGATTCAGTAAACTCATAGACAAAGGATTATGTCGATCTCTACATATGGAAACCTATCATACATCTACAACATAAATAAACATAGAGATAAAATTCATAGAACACATGAACACTCAGAAAACTCATAGGCAGGAAAAACCGCTCTTTCTATTAATCTGAATGTCTGTTTACAATATGGGTAAGCTCAGACTGCAACTGAGTCTCGACTCCCTCTTTTCCTTAATCTCCTAGCTTCCTAATGAATTCCTCCTAAAATTTGATACAAAGATATCTTCACAAAAGAGGGGCTCCTCGAGCCTTTCCCTCCAAGCTACCTAACTTTCATTAATTATATTGAATTTCATTCAATGGTCATCTAGTCTGGATCGTATCTAGATCTCATCAACCTGTCATCCATTAAGGTGACCTTATCTCCTACCTGTGCAAAGGAAATAACTCGGCTCTGCTCAAGACTTACAACATTTAATTTCATTAAGATACAATTTGAAATTTTTTAATTTGGGGCAAAATGAGAGGGATGGAACCTCTCCCCTCCTTGAATGTGCACTGATGTGATCGAATGATGGTGCATTGTTGAGGTGGAGCAATGCTCCTGCATCACACCATCACCTTTGGGCTTCACTATGCAACAGACTCTGGTTACTCACTCAGTCTTGGTTCTAGGCCTATATGTTGTTCGAGAAAGAAGAAAGATGTTATTTCTCGATATTCAACCTAGGCAAAGTACATAGGGGTATTTAACATAACCATTCAGGCAATGTGGCTTCAACATTTTATCACTGAGTTGGGAATTCAATTTCATTGGTCGATCGTCATCTGGTATGACAACCAAAGCACTCTAAAGTTATGCACAGATCTAGTTCAGAGGTAATAGAAGAAACACATAGATATCCACATGCACCTATATTTCTATCCTTCAGCAGAACAAACTACAAACATATTCACCAAGACCATCACTGAGCAGAAGTTCAATTCTATGTGCAGTTGTCTTGGAGTGAAGGACATAGTTTCCTAGCAACTATCAATTCTTCTTTTTTACATACATTGTACTTTGACGAGGGGGTTTTCTCATGAGGTTTTCCCTCTTTCCTCATTTATTTTAGTGTATCTTTTTTATTTGGGTACCTAACATGGCCTCGTTGCCAGGACCCATTCTTTATTTTCACCATATTGATGTTTATGGAGGGTGTTGGAGATACTTCACAAACACCTAGGATTTATTTTTCTAAGGTTTTACCTATGTTTATTAGTCATTATTTAGTCTCCTATATTTTAGGGAGAATATTCCTCTAGGATAATATTCTCTTCAATTCACACTTCAGTTTGATCAGTTGAGTGGAGTCCATATGCCACATTGGGATTATCACCATGAAACATTGGGATAATCACCAGATAATGCACATTTTCCTTGGGATTATCACCAGACTAGAGAATTACTCATGATTCCCTTATCTACTCCTCACTTCACTTTGTTTCAGTCAGTTAACTAAACATTGAGAGACCAGTTAACTCAGACTAGGTGGCAGTTCACTCTTGTAACTTCCTGAGAGACTAGACTAGGTGGAAGTTTACTCCTGTAACTGATAGTGTGTGTGTCTAGATCACTCTATACCACCACTATAGTGCATTTTATTCTCGTCTAGTGCACATTAGTTGAGTTATACAAAGTATATCATGTGTAAATTACCATTCATTCATTTGGTTAATGAGAATTCTTCCATTCTTTCTCTCCTGCTTCTCTTTTCTCATATTTTCTCTACAATTTGTGTATTTCATTTGCTATCAGGATCTATTCTGTGCAGGTTCAACACATTTACATGATTTCCTTAGTGTATCTTTCAAGATACTCAAAATAAGTTGAACTATTTCCTATTTCATAGCTAACATCATCCAACTCAGATAAAACTTGATCTTTAAGTTTCAACAAATATTTTTCTTCATCATTTTCAAATTATGTACAAACTTATTCTATATATTCTTCTTATTTTGTAAGAGAACATTCAAATTCACTAGGATTATTGTAATCATAAGATTTTGGAGAGTCTTTACCTTCATTTTCCTTGATGGGATTTTCTTCTTTATCTTGGTATATCTTCTCTAGCTTCATCCATATAAACTTGACATAAGTACATTGTCCCATGCTTTCTTTGATAAAACTTGAGAGTCCATTGAAAATGGTATTGAGAGCTAATACATCATTCTTATTTTATTTCTTTTGTGTTGCAAAATTTGAATTATTCTTCAAGGGTACTGATCCACCAAGAGCTGCATTCGAAATCATTTTCCTTTTTTCTTCAAAAACCCTTTCATTTCTATTCTCCATGCCGAGTAATATGTCTCATCAAAGAGGGGAACTTCATTTGCATGTTCATCCATTTGTGTGTCCATGGATATCCTTGAAGCTTGTAGGGATTATGACGAAGGTTGGCTCTGATACCAATTGTTGGACACACCAACCACATTAAGAAGGGGGGGGTGTGGTGGGGGTGAATTAGTGTAGGGATATTTTCACAAATTCTTTACAAAACACCTTTGTTAGCAATAAACATTTACTCAATATTCATTACTTTAATTTATAACTAGTTGTTTATATGTAATCCCATCTCAGCAAAAAACATCATTAATAAACCATCACCATAAATAACACAAGTCACACAAGATATATGTATAAGTTTCTTTTGTATTACAGACTACAATCCTTGGGGTTTATCAACATCAAATGAAAAGAGAAAAAACTCAACAAGAGCACCAACTATCACTGAAATACTCAGCCTGCAAATCTTATCACCAACTGAGAAGAGAAATCCAATCCTCAAGTACAATACCCAACTTGTAGATAGAACCAAATTTGTCAACAAGTACATGACATGTCAATAGTGTCGCACGCATATGTACGTGCTCTTCCTTTTGTCAACCTGCGTACACCTTTAGAAACTATGGTTTCTAAAACTTCAACATTATGGCCCTTCATACCCTTTCTGCCTCTGTCACATCCACTTGTGACCTATCACTACAATCTTCATGTCATTGCCCAATCTATACCATAACCAATCATAAACATATCTATACCATCCAACAACCTATGCATTCTCCTCATGCATACACAATCAGATCATGGATATCTCTTAAACAAAACATAACTGAAATACTCAACCAACTTGTTACCATATTTAGACATCAATAAAACCATACAACGAATGCCTCAATAATTCACCATATCATGAGCAAGTCTAAACATCAAGACAATATTTACCCATACCAAAACCTTTGTAGTAGATATGAACCTGTAGAATGTTGATCTGGAACTTGCTTTAGAATTCAGGAACCTGAAAAACAACACTCACTCAATTTTTCATGTCTTTCCCAATTGTATGCACCCTTCTCTCCTCCAGTCCACGTATGTACACGACCTGGCTCACTACAGCCCGCGTACACCTCTAGAAAACTAGGGTTTTCTAAACCTCTGAAACTTTCGTCGTCAAAATATCACACTTACAGAACTTTTGATGCATCCATGAGTACCTGCAATGAATATTTCACCAAAATATATCTTCAATATACTTAAGAGATGCACTCATAAGAGACCCTTGCTCTCTTATTTATACTTCTCCAAGTAGCTTCTTTTAGTGTTTATCATCTAACCTAATTCAACCAACTTCCTTATTTTGGGGATAACCCACTTCTAACCACGTGTCCACTTCTAACCCACTTTTATACAAATAGTAAATTGTCCACTTCTAGTTGCAACTAAATTATTTTAATTGTTTTCTTGTTGCAACCACTTAACCCATGATTAACCACTTTGACTAGTCGACTTTCTTCTAGGAGCTTCTAGAATATTTTTACTTCTTTGACCTTCTAGGAGCTTCTAGACAACACATGAGGGTTCTCTAACTTCACATGGCCATAAATATCTTATCGTGAGGAGTCATGTGACGTTCCATATATCACCAGAAATGGCATGACAAGCACTATCCATCTAGAATAGTCTTACCGAAAAATTCACTRATCTTCATAAAATTATTCCTCAAACCAACTTGGTTTCCCTAACCACATTTCTAAGATGGATCAACCACTTGACCRTTTGGACTTCACAAAGCATCTTCCTGTGAGGGATTTCACCATAAGGGGACCAATTTGGAGTTCATCCATTTGGTACTTCCTATCAACCATGATAAGACAACAATGATAAAACTTTACATAAACCCATGGCGACACATCACTATKACACCTCATGGAATTATCCCTCAGACATCAATTACATCTATGACCACATGATCCAACAATCAATATATCAATGAWACAATTACAATACTTGACATCAACTCTTTGACATCAATCCTTTGACATCAATGACAACATGAAACATTAGTAATGAAATGTATTCAGTAACATACCTTGTACTATGTGMTTTTAGACACCCTAATAGACACCTTTTTAGGGCCTTCCTAAAACACTAGACTGTCCATTAAAAAAACATAGACACTGCATGCTATAGGAAACACAAAATGACACATTGTGTTTACTTAAATTTCCATAAAACAAAGTTTTGTAATTTATGATAGGAAATCAAAATCGCGGCACTCAATTACTCATTACTTTCTATTACTTAGAAAATACAAATTACAATGCAACACTCAAATCTCTAATCCTCTCATACTCCCAGTGAAACACTTTGCCTTACTTTATAGAAAAACATGGCTTGGGTTTGCAATCAATAGATACCATCCCAGTGGTGTAGTAATACTTAGCATGAGATACAAAACCCTAAATATGCCTAGAATAAAGCACCATATTGTATGAGAGTGCCTATAATAGAGAACCCATGGTCTAAATATGGAAACCACCTTAAACAATATAATGCCTACCCTAAATATGGAGGGCTCCCTAATCGCCATGCACTTTTTATAATTTAGAAAAACACTTTTCTAAATAATAAAATATCTAACAACAAACATGTAAATTAAAAATAACACCTAATCTAAATTTGAAAGCATGCATTGTTTTAAATCCAAAACATCTCTTCTCTAAAGTTGGTAAACATAACTAAAAACTAGGTCTAAAAACCAGGTCTAAAAACCAGTCAAACTAATGTTGGTTCATCTAGATAAAATAAAGTAAGATAATTTTATTAATGTCCAACAAATGACCCGAGTAAAGTATGAAATATGCAATATGTATGTCGATGAAATACAATAGGATCACTTTGAAACATTGGAAATTACCAGGGCTAGTAATAAGTTCAAGCCCTATGGAGACATATGATATCCATGTATGGTAGAACTCATGAGAAAGGTGAAACTAAACCCATATATTTGAACATGAGTGCCCAAGAAAATTTAAAATTGTTGGATTCTCATTTATCATTGCATATTTCTAAATTGTAACGCATTTTCAAAGTGAGAATATATAGACAACAACCATCATAAGCCAAATTTATTTTATACCACTACCAAAGGAAATATGATATTAAGATGTAACATTTACATGCTTTTAATGGCACCTGCTAGAGAATTTAAGGCACAGGTTCATTAATGGACATGAATGGCTAGGTTCAGTAACTACTCTAATCCAATCCCCCAAGCATGATTGGCATTGTAAATGGGTAGTATTCACCTCATAGTGAAAATTCCCACCTAATCCTTGAGTATCATGAAATTATGGACATTAAGGTTCTATCTATTTATCTAATCTCTCATCATTACTTACATTACTAGAACTGAATGTATATTTATGAGAGACAATATTATTTTCTATTACCATGATTTTTTATTGCACCATATCATGTTGATTCTTTATCCAATAGTATAACGTCTTCAATTGAATGTTGTAATGATGGATTTTTTTCAACATATATTCAATGATGTTTTATAGAGAATGGTTTTTAATAATAGAATAAACATGAGATTGAAATTTAGGGAAGATGAAAATGTCTATTTTTCTTTTCAAAGTCCCCAAACTTCCTTTCTACATTTCTTCCACCAACATATATTTTGACATTCAATGTCTTAGCAAGGACCCAAAAAAATATAAAACATAGTCGGTTATCATGTAGAGTATTAGGTTGTATGTAGCTCCAACCCATGTAGTCTTGGTACAAGTCCAATCATTCTAACAATTTGGGAAGTCAAATGAAAGATTAGAACTAATATGGGAAGATATTGAAGGAGAACCATCAGATATAGGGAATTCTTTGTGTGATCAACACTTGAATTCCATAGAATTGGTATGACAATCCAAATGACAATAATAGTTATGAGATATTTTTTTGGCATAAGGGATCTTATCCCAATCTAGCATTCAACAACTATCTTACCATCATGTTAGTAGCCAACAATCCTGTTGATTTTTATCACAAATAAAATCACCACAAAGAGATTATATCTTTCTGTAGTTGCCACCTCCTTACATTTATAAACACTTGTGTTTATGATCTTTGAGGCGATTATTGAGCTAAACTTATCTTATGAGTGTTTTGTTTAAATTTTCGTTTGTTTTGTTTTGAAATTCATGACCGTAAGCATGAATTTAAATAAAAACTTGGTTTGAGTAATGATTATGTAGTTATATTTTCTACCTAATAAATCTCACTTTGAAGGCACCCATATGTTGCTAAACTTCAAGTTTCATAAACTCATTGATCAAATCACCACCAAATTTTTTATGTATTATGGGTATCATGACTTAATCGGTTCTATGGTTGATCGTTTGGTTTTATTTTTTTGAAGTGTATGAATGCGAAAAATATTGGATTAACTTTAGATATGGGTTTCATGCTCTCAACAGTCATATCAACTTTCATGTTGTTGGGTACATGTCTGATGTACCCACGACTACACCTCACCCTGTTGTCCTGTGCATTAATGAAACCATTCATTATTCGAATTGGCATTCGATGGTAATCAAGGGTTTGATACTCATTATGTGTAATGGCTCTTAGATATGCGTTCCCTTTGGCTCCCTGTATCTCTAAACTTAAGTTATCACATCATGGAAGTCTCCAAACTTCTTAGTTTTTAGGCCATTTTAGTTTGCACAGACCTCTCTCTGCTACTTGTTTATTGGAGGCCAAAACCTACCTCTTGTGATATATTTTGTGTCTATTGCACAATGGCCATGGCTCCTGTGGTTCAAATCGAGATGAATGGTTGTCAAGCTCTTCTTGCCCACGATGATGCCATAGATGATTTGAAGGCTCACGGTTGGGATATCTTCCTTAAGAAATTTGAAGGCTACAATCTTTCGGTTGCACAAGCCTTTGCGCAGACATTCGATGGGTTTAGATCCAAGGTCGGGGATGTCCAATTGGAGGTCATAGAGGACTTTGTAGCCCGGGCGACAGGACTCCCACAGGAAGGTGAAAAGTGGTTTAAAAATGCCAAAATGGAGGATGTTCCATGGAGATTTTTCATGGTCTCTCGTGCGTCTACCTTCCACCCTAAAGGTATTCCCATTAACTTCCTGAAACCCCGCTGACATGACCTCATTTTAATTTTGAAACAATTTATCACATGTGAAGGCCAGTATGGTTTGGTATTTTTATACCACATCCGATTGCTCATGTTATTCATAGGGTTTGATTTGAATATGTCATTCTACTTGTTAACGAGCCTATATAAAATGTCAAAATGCTATAAGCGACGGAGCATGAACTCTCTGTCGAGTCTTTTTCATCACAGGCTCGTTAAAATCTTGTTGCTATCACACCTATCACAAATCGGGGACAATTGGGAGAGTTTCCTGAGCCAAAATGGTTTTCAAAATATGAAAATACAGTGAACTTGCCTTTAAATGTAAATCCCAGTTTTGATAGTGCCATGACCGAAAGTCAGGGTTTCAATTCACCTGATGGCTATGAAATTAATGAATCTGTTTTTATTTCTTTGAAAACCCACGTGGTTAAGAAATCATGATGTATGTTTTCGCCCAGAAAATCGTTGGAACAGGTAGTGTGTGAATTAAAAGGAAAATATTCCCCTGTTCTTGCGAATGAACCTAATCAGAACCATAATGATAAACCTACTATAAGGAAAATTCGTAAGGGTATGAAAAAGAAAAGCTAGGATTTGAATTTTATGAAGAAGAGGTCTGGTCGATTGATATATAGGAGTTTAAGGAATAAAAAAAAGGATCATTTGAGATCGATCTCTACGATCAAGGTCAATGATCACTATTTAGATCAAGAGATAAATGATTTCCTTGCTCAGGAAGATACAGACAACTAATGTCCCAGGAACGAAACTACAGGTCAAGATGAATAGTATGACTTTGTCTCTAGATTACCTTTGTGTCTCAAAGGCAAAGAAGGTTTTGCTGGAATTAGCCGCGACTTGAAACAAGCCATAGGGAAACAGGAAAAACCCGTTGTTGAATACATTCCACATCGGTCTGCTATAGCACCAATGCATGTTGACACTTGCTTAGATTGCATAGAACGCTATTACAGGGACATTCCGTAGTTGTAGGCACAAGTAAAATGTTTGTCAGCTCACAATGATTTACTTGGAAAAGAAAACCAAGAGTTGAAAGCATGTACAGAGAGAGAAAATAAAAGACCCAAGAGATCCAGTAATATAATCATAAAAAATACAACCAACTTCAAAGCCATCATAAATTTAGAACTGTTTGATCCTTCATTTGCTAATTTCTAATGGTAAAAATGATTTTGTTTGATTTTATTTCATTCTATTATGAAAAATAAAAATAGGAAGATTTAATTTTGATTTCCTTTGTTAATAATAAGACTAGCTACATAATCTGTGATTCTGTAGCCAGTCTGTTTCTGAATATTAGTTAGCATTATTTTCTGAATATCAAATTTTTTCTGCTATCTACAGGAAATTGATGATTATGATGTTGATTACATGGAGAAAACATCTTGGATCATATTCTCTATTATTCAGTAGTTTCTTTCTTTTATGTTGATAAAACTTTGTTATTATTTTTACAAACCAACTCATACAAGAGTGGTCTCTAGTTTCACTATTTTTGTAATACTATCTATTTTTTGGGTATTGCACTCTATCTTGCATGATAAGAATATGTGAATCCTAAGCTAGTTTAAATATTGGTCACTCTTAGCAGTGATGACATATTTGGCTGGGATACATTATGGACATTAGATTTTGAAGACTGATATGGAGAAGTTGCTCACCTTTTGGCTTTAGACCTATGTGACGCTTACCCCATTATGTTTTTGCCTCCATCTTATGAAATTTTATTGCGTCTGATACAACTTTAGTCTGGTTATCATATGGTATTTCATATTATTAAGTATTTTGATGATGTCTGTAATTTGTTGTTCCCTTTTACATCGGTGATCAATCTGCCATTTAATTATTGTCGATTTATTCTAGATATTAAATGATGGATTACATTAATGCTTTGAATTGAGTTTCCTCTATTTATAAGTATTGAATATCATAACGTCATCAGATATGTATATTTATCATTATGTTGTTATATTCTTGTTCCAATGCATCTTTGAGTTTGTTATGGGAGTATTAGCATTGTTCTGTTATAGGTTTACCTCATACGCAGGACAATCAGGAGCTTGAATTGCACAGGAAGATAAATTCAGTTTAGTTGATTAGTTACATGTTAGTTTACTTGTTATTCAGTTATGTTATTTATTAATGAAATAAGAACAACCTGAATTAGCTTTGAATGTTTGTCTATTATTATTTCAATTATATTTGTTTAACATTCATTAGTTTTAGACTTTTAAATATTCAACAGAAAAAATTCTTTGTCTCTTTTATAAACACTTTCAAAAAACATCCATTTCACAAGATATCTAGTAAATATTGTAAATTGTATATACAATGTTTATAATCATATGCACATATTCATGTTTCTATTTCGACACTTGTAAATTATTAAACTTATATTTGTAGGATCTTATCTTTATAGATTAGTTTCATTTCTTTTATTATTTTTAGGACTTTAGTTGGCCAACGGAGCCATAAAACTCGTCGGGTCATTTCATTCCAAATGGATTGGGTTATTTAGACAACCCCAGTCCAGATTTGAACTTCTAGTTGATGGTGTGTCAATTATTCCCATCAAAAAATGGCGCTAGAAGGAGGGCCTAAAATAAATTGATGGCATGTGGAGGTCATAAGACTCCCCCACACACTCGCACTCCTATCGTAACTCATAGTCACTGTTATCACCGAAATTTCGTCTGCACATGGCGACAAGAAATCTGCATCGTCAAAACAACAATGAAGTCATTCATGGCACTGAATTAATTTCACAACATTCTAGAAGGGTCAAAAACTATACAAAGTAACCAAAAATTGAAGGGCGCTTCATAGTAGTTTGGTGCGCGCGCACATCCGCAGGACAATAACGTACTCGGCGCGCATGCGCGCACGACGTGTGGTTGTCAACGCAAAAACCCGCGCACCTGCTAAAACTGCGCATTTATCGAATTGGTCGGCCTCTCAACCACTTACGGACCAGCTCCCAATCTGATTTGACTCCCAAATCCGAGCTGAATCCATAGGGTATGCGGGTTAATGACCTAATGAAGCCCTAAAGAGCCCCTTTTCACACTTTGAAGAGGTTACATAATCACCCGGTGATCTACTATAAAAAGCCATGAAGGAACATTGTTTTCACAAGGAATTCCAGGTATTGTTATGCTGCTAAGATTGTCAAGGGATCATTCTTTGATGACAACACATTGGCAACATCTCATAGGGCCATTCACCTCTCCATTGAGTGGATGTGTTGGGAGTTCTTTCACTATCATTCCCATTTCTTCGCATTGTAAGGAGAGCAAGTTTGTGAGGGCCTCAAGAGCCTTCCTTTGGGGGAAGAAGGAACCACTGTTCTCTTCCTTCATCGTGCTTTGATTTCATCAATAGACCAGCTCAAAACCATTGGTGATATCAATGTCTTTTTTGTGTTTATTGTTTCTTTATCCATATGCTAACAGTTGTAGTTTGTTTTTATTTAATTCTTGCTTGTAGTTTGTTTTGTTTCCTCTAACCTTTCCTTCCACAACTACCATGCTCTGCAAGACCCAATAGTGCATGTAAGCACCCTCGATTTTCTCACCAGGTGACGAATTGGGTGCGAACAGATTGGCGACTCCACTGGGGATCGAACCCAGAATCTCTTCCTCTTATCCACACCAACCACGACACATACCCACTCGTAGAGATGGGTCCTGGAATTTTCAAAGATACATCCTTATTAGGGACATACCATGGAGCACCTCCACTCCTTCCCCCTAATCAAGTATGTGTCATCACATCTAATAAAACTCACACGGAGGATGCTCGTCCTCCTCAGGAGGCTTCAATCATTCCTAACATCTGAATAGTCACAGAACCACTCCAAGCGGAGCCTCCTGCGCACTCATCGACCTCCACAGTCCACAAATCCACACCCCCTCAGGGACCTAGTCCCATTTGGGAGACAGTTCCCCGACCCCTCACTCAAATTCCCTTCTTTTACCCACCACCCGGTGTAGAATCTTTCTAGGTAGCCGCAATGCTCACACTACCCAATATGGTGTTAGAAATCCCAGTGTGGTATTTACATCCACCTGAGATGGTCCCTCGCCCACAGGAAGGCCTCCCCATGACGATTCCTATCCTCACCCCCACCACCCCCACTACCCCCATACTCCCTACCC
>ML806783.1:92809-106642 GCA_009831015.1 Picea engelmannii | reverse complement strand
GGTTACAAAGGTTTATGGAGGAATTGGGAAAGAAGCAGGAGAACAACAAGTTGTACTGTGACAGTCAGAGTGCCATTCACCTTGCAAAGAACTCATCCTTCCATTCGAAGACTAAGCATATACAATTGAGGTACCACTTCATACGATCTTCCTTAGAAGATGGACAATTGAAGATGGAAAATATACACACTAGCCAAAATCCTATAGACATGTTAACAAAGGGAGTAACCAGGGAGAAACTGAGTTCCTGCTCAATTTCAGTTGGTCTTCAAGAGTGAAGATGAAAATGAGAAATTTGCCAGGTCCAAGAAGGTTCAGATTCTAGCATATACAGCAGCGGTGGAGTTGTTGAGATCAGTCTCCAAGTGGGATATTGTTGGTTGTGGAGCCTGATTATCTTCTTGATTCAGAGGTCCTTGCTTTCAGCCATGTTTATACCCCATGAAGTATTTACACCCCAGAAGTATGTACACTCTTCCACGCGGGGGAGTGCAGAGGGGGGCGTACCCCCTCTACGGGGTCCAGGGGGGCTATCCCCCCGGCTGGGGGGTCTGGGGGCAAGCAGGCCCCCAGCGGGGGTTCGGGGGTGAAGCCCCCGAAGCAAAAATTTCCTTGTAAAAGTATATTGTAATTTCATTGTAAATCTGGACTGTTCATTATAAGTTCGCATATCTAACGGTAGAGATTATGTTAGGGTTTTTTTCCCTAGAAGGCAACCCTCTTTTATGAGGGAAATGTATCATGACTATGGATTGTGGTGAATATGGTATTCTGAGAGAGGAGACTGTGAGAGAAAGAAGAGGAAGTTACAGCGGGTTTTGCTGTAGGTTGTATCCCTTCATTTGCTGGATAATAATAAAGGAAGTACCTGGCAATTTCTCTGGTGGACGTAGCGGTGAACCACGTGAATCTGTGTCTCTCTTGTATTGTGTGTCTTCTGTGTTTTGTTTCTGCATTTGTTTTATTTTATTGCTCTGCAATCCTGTTTTTCTAACACCAAACATCATACAACATGTAATCCCTATGAAACCCCAGACTCAACCTTTTTAACAAAAATTGAGGAAAATGCATCCTTAGTTGGAATCTATTGTTAAAAATGAACTAAACAAATTACTAACTACAAAGATAATTTTCTCGGTTAGGCACACTCAACGGGTGTCTAATTTAGTCCCTGTAAGGAAGAAAAGTGGTGAAATTCGACTCTGTGTCGATTTTCGTAACCTAAATCGAGTGTATGAATAAGACAACTACCTTGTTCCTCCAATGGAACGGATTCTTCAATAGGTGTCTGGTTCTGAAAGACAATCTTTGTTATATGGATTTTTGGGATACAACCAGGTTCTTATGTCTCCTTCAAACTAGCTTAAAACCACCTTTCGTACCCCATGGGGCACTTACTCTTATAAGAAAATTCCTTTTGGACTGATAAACACCAGTGCCACTTTCTAGAGAGCAATGGATATTGCTTTCTGTGGCCTCATTAACCAGTCAGTTGTGGTCTATCTTGACGATGTCACCGTCTTTTCTAAAAACAAGAAAGATCATTTGTCTCACCTTAGGGTTGTCTTGGAATGATGTCGCAAGTTCGACATATCTCTCAACCCTAAGAAATTGGTCTTTGCGGTAGAGAAACATAAACTACTTGGGTTTATAGTGTCTAAGGATAGAATGGTTATTGACCCTGAAAGAACCTAATCCATTTCTAAACTTCCCCCTCCTTCTTCCAAAAAGGCCATGCAATCCTTTTTGGGCAAGATTAATTTCGTCAGAAGATTTGTCCCGATTTTTTCAGAAATGGTTAGACCGTTACAAAATTTAATTAAAAATGATGTTTTGTACCATTGGGGACCACAAGAAAGTCAAGCTTTTGATTCAATTAGAAAATTAATAATAGAATCCCCTTCCTTGATGAGTCCCGATTTTTCTCAGGATTTTACTCTTTACACTTTTGCATCTGACCGATCTTATGTTGTTGTACTTACACAGAAAAACACTGAAAGAAATGAGAAACCCATTTCCTTCATGAGCTCAGCTTTTAAAGGCGAAAAAATTAATTACCCAGTAGTAGATCAGCAGGCATATGTTGTTTTCAAAGAAATGAAACACTTCCAGTCTTACCTATTGAAATCCAGAACCAAAGTTGTCGTTCCTTACCCTACTGTGATAAACCTATTAGTACAAAAAGAGCTGGGTGAGAAAAGGGAAAATTGGATGACTTCGCTACAGAAATATGACCTTGAAATAACTCCTGCACAAATTGTTAAAGGTCAAGGCCTGTGTAAACTAGTGGTTGATTCAATTGAAGAACAAGAAAGTCAAATAAACAACTCAACTGTAAATCACCATAACAAAGAAAAAATTAGTTGTGCACAAGCTACTCCCAATTCTTGGTATGAGAACATTAGATTCTATCCAACGCATGGATCTACTCCTCACAATCTTGATCCCAAAAACAGAAGAGCACTTAGTCTTAAATCTGCATCTTTCTAGTTAATCAATGCTAATTTATTTCAAAATAACTTTGATGGTGTTTTTCTACATTGTTTAGAAAAGGAGGAGTCTGAAAGAGTGTTGGATAAAATTCATGCCGGTGAAGTTGGTGGTCACTTCGATGGAGATTCTACTTCCCATAAAGTGCTAAGGGTTGGATACTATTGGCCTACCTTGTTTAAAGATTCCCATACATTGTCCCACAAATGTGTAATCTGCCAAAAGGCTGCAGGACGGGTGGAAAAGGCGACTTTCCCTTTGCAACCTGTTATTGTAGACACACCTTTTCAGCAATGGGGCTTAGACATCATAGGACCAATCAATCCCTCTTCTTTGCAACAACACAAGTATATCCTTACAAAAGCAGACTATTTTACAAGATGGTCTGAAGCGGTACCTTTAAAAGTGGTCAACACCAATCAGGTAGTTTCTTTTCTGAACTCCCATATCATCACTCAATTTGACGTTCCTGAATGTTTGGTTTTTTATAATGCCTCTTATTTTTCGTCCCTTGATATGAATGTTTTCTCTTTGGAAAAAGTGATTAAACTGAAGTATCCTTTCAGTTACTACCCTCAATGGAATGGTCTAGTAGAATCAACAAATAAGAATTTAATCAAGATTATTAAAAGGACAATTTCAGAAAACCACAAAAATTGGCACAATGCGTTGTACAATTCACTTTGGGCCGATAGGGTAACCCCAAAATCTTATGTTGGTAACTCCCCTTTCTTCATCATGTATGGAAGATAATCCATCCTTTCCCCACACGTCTTACTTTCTTCTCTGCAACTATCGCAGAAAGTTCAAGAAGAAGAGTGCCCTCCTCTAGAAAACCGGATAAATGCTTTGTTAAAAATAGAGGAGGTGAGAACACAAGCGAAGCACAAATTGGATCAGCACTAGCAAATTGTAAAAAGATGGTTTGATTCAAATTCATCTTCTGATAGGAATTTTGATGTCGGGGATTTGGTTCTCAAGTGGGACAAATCCCACGAGGGTAAGGGGGAACACACCAAGTTCCAAAACCTGTGGCTGGGACCATTTGTAATTTCTGAGAAATTGGGTCCCATCTCTTTCCGTCTGCATAATTTGGAGGGACATCTAGACACTTTCCCAGTGAATGGCTAGGCTCTCAAGAGGTATTTCACCTGATGATTTCTGATGCACCCTCTTGTAAATATTTTTAATTTTATTTTCCGTTTTTATTTTGGTTCTTTTCATTTTGCTTGATTTTGATTTGTTTTCTAAATAATTATGTATGAGTCACCATTTCATTTGTGGAAGGGAATCATAATTCTCATTCATTAGTAGTAGTGCTAAAACTCACCTGAGCAGTAAGTGCTAAAACTCAGATCAAGAGAAGTAAGTTTTTGTTCAAACCAATGTTTCTAGTTTCTCATATAAATTACAAGAAGACGTGATTATCCTTAACAAACTTCTAACGCTTTCCTTGTTTTAAGGAAAACAACTCAACTGTACCTTCCCATCCTCAAGGTGGTTTCTTAACAGAAATCTAAGTGTCCAAATCGTGATGAAGGTCATCAAAACATAAGAATAATTTGTAAATGACCAAAATTTTCATTCCAAACTGTGATATTTTCAGTATCACCCCGCCCTCTTGAATATCATGAAGTTATGGAAATTATAAACAAATTCTAGAGGGTTGAAATCACTGTAATCTGTGGGAAGTGTTTGTAAACCCAGCGAGACACTAAATAGTTCTACTGGCAGCGGGTAAATGCACACATGATACCAAGACAACTTCATCAGGGTACTGAATAGGCCTGCTGGCAGTGAAGCAATGTAGGGTTTAAGAAGATCCTCAAGTATGTATTTTAATTTAATCAAGTGTGAAGATGTTCTTTATCATGAACATACAACTCTTGGACATGATAGAGGTACTAGAGTGGGTTAAATGACATCATTGCCGAGGCTATGGACGCCTGTTGGCAGCAGTAGCCTTGTCAAGAGTGCCGAAGTCAATTGCATAAACATAGCTATACCCGTAATCTAAATTAGATACCATATTACATTTTTTTTGAACAAAAATACATCTGATGCTAAACTGCATTATTTTTTGAGTTATGATCGGAATGCTTGACCTGTTGTTAACTATTTATAAAAATTTATTTCAACTGAGCCTCTGACATAAAGTTTTTGGTGATGCGGAGATAACTACTTCGCCCAATATGTCGCCATTGTTGGCAGCCAACAATCTTGCTGATTTTTATCACAAATAAAATCACCACAAAGAGATTATATCTTTCTGTATCTACCACCTCCTTACATTTATAAACACTTGTGTTTCTGAGCTTTGAGGCGATTATTGAGCTAAACTTATCTTATGAGTGTTTCGTTTAAATTTTCGTTTGTTTTGTTTTGAAATTCATGACTCTAAGCATGAATTTAAATAAAAACTTGGTTTGAGTATAGTTATATTTTCTACCTAAGAAATTTCACTTTGAAGGCACCCATATGTTGTTAAACTTCAAGTTTCGTAAACTCATTGATCAAATCACCACCACAATTTTTATGTATTATGGATATCATGACTTAATCGATTCTATGGTTGATCGTTTGGTTTTATTTTTTTGAAGTGTATGAATGCGCAAAACATTGGATTAACTTTCGATATGGTTTTCATGCTCTCAACAGTCATACCAACTTTCATGTTGTTGGGTACAGGTCTGATGTACCCACRACTACACCTCACCCGGTTGTCATGTGCATTAATGAAACCGTTCATTATTTGAATTGGMATTCGATGGTAATCAAGKGTTTGATACTCATTATGTGTAATGGATCTTAGATATGCATGCCCTTCGGTTCCCTGTATCTCTAAACTTAAGTTATCACAGCATGGCAGTCTCCAAACTTCCTAGTTTTCGAGCCATTTTAGTTTTCACATACCTCTCTCTGCTACTCGTTTATTGGAGGCCGAAACCTACCTCCTGTGATATATTTTGTGTCTATTGCACAGTGGCCATGGCCCCTATGGTTCGAATCGAGCCGAATGGTTTTCAAGCTCTTCTTTCCCACGATGATTCCATATATGATTTGAAGGCTCACAGTTGGGATATCTTCCTCGGGAAATTTGAAGGTTACAATCTTGTGGTCACACAGGCCTTTGTGCAGACATTTGATGGGTTTAGAACCAAGGTTGGAGATGCCCAATTGGAGGTCAGAGAGGAATTTGTAGCTCGGGCGACAAGACTCCCGCAGGAAGGTGAAAAGTGGTTTAAAAATGCCAAAATGGAGGATGTTCCATAGATCTTGTTCATGGTCTCTCAGTAGTCTACCTACTTCTCTAAAGGTATTCCCATTAACCTCCTGAAACCCCGCTGGCATGACCTTATTTTAATTTTGAAACAATTTATCACATGTGAAGGACGGTATGGTTTGGTATTTTTATACCACATCCGACTGCTCATGTTATTCATAGGGTTTGATTTGAATATGTCGTTCTACTTGTTAACGAGCCTATATAAAATTTCAAAACCCTATAAGAGACAGAGCATGAAATCTCTGTCGAGTCTTTTTCATCATAGGCTCATTAAAATCCTGTTGCTATCACACCTATCACAAATCGGGGACAATTGGGAGATTTTCCTGAGCCGAAATGGTTTTTCCTAGGCCGGCAATACAGTGAAACTGCCTTTAAATGTAAATCCCAATTTCGATAGTCCCTTGACTGGAAGTCAGGGTTTCAATTCACCTGATGGCTATGAAATTAATGAATCTGTGTCTATTGATTTGAAAACCCCCGTGGTTAAGAAATCACGATGTATGTTTTCGCCCAAAAAATCATTGGAATAGGTAGTGGGTGAATTAAAAGGAAAATATTCCCCTGTACTTGCGAATGAACCTAATCAGAACCATAATGATAAACCTATTGTAAGGAAAATTTGTAAGGGTAAGAAAAATCAAAGCTCAGATTTGAATTTTATAAATAAGAGGTATGTTCGATTGATATATAGGAATTTAAGGAATCAAAAAAAGGATCATTTGAGCTCAATCTCTATGATCGAGGTCAATGATCACTATTCAGATCAAGAGATAAATAATTTCCTTGCTCAGGAAGATCCGGACAACCAATGTTCCGGGAACGAAACTATAGGTCAAGGTGAACAATATGAATTTGTCTCTAGATTACTTTTGTGTCTCAAAGGAAAAGAAGGTTTTTCTAGAATTATCCGCGACTTGAAACAAGCCACAAGGAAACAGGAAAAACCCATTGTTGAATACATTCCACATCGGTCTACTATAGCACCAGTGCATTGTGACACTTTCTTAGATTGGATAGAATGCTATTATAGTTAAATTATGTTGTTCTAGGCACATGTAAAACATTTGGTAGCTCACAATGCTTTACTTGAGCAAGAAAACCAAGATTTGAAAGCATGTACAGAGCGAGCAAATAAAAGACCCAAGAGATCTGGTAATATAAACATAAAAAATACAACCAAATTCAAAGCCATCATAAATTTGGAATTGTTGGATTCTTCATTTGATTATTTCTAATGGTAAAAATGATTTTGTTTGATTTTATTTGATTATGTTATGAAAAATCAAAATAGGGAGATTTAATTTTGATTTCCTTTGTTAATAATAAGACTAGCTACATAATCTATGATTTTGTAGCCAGTGTGTTTCCGAATATTAGTTAGCATTTTTTTCCGAATATCAAATTTGTTCTGTTATTTATAGGAAATTGATGATTATGATGTTGATTACATGGAGAAAACATCTTGGATCATATGCTCTATTATTCAGTAGTTTCTTTCTTTTATGTTGATAAAACTTTGCTATTATTTTTACAAACCAACTCATACAGGAGTGGTCTCTAGTTTCACTATTTTTGTAATACTATCTATTTTTTGGGGATTGCACTCTATCTTGCATGATAAGAGTATGTGAATCCTAAGATAGTTTAAATATTGGTCACTCTTAGCAGTGATGACATCTTTGGTTGGGATACATTATGGACATATGATTTTGAAGACTGATATGGAGAAGTTGCTCACCTTTTAGCTTTAGACCTGTGTGACGCCTACCCCATTATGTTTTTGCCTCCATATTATGAAATGTTATTACGTTTGATACAACTTTAGTCTGGCTATCGTATGGTATTTCATATTATTAAGTATTTTGATGATGTCTATAATTTATTGTTCCCTTTTACATCTGTGATCAATCTGCCATTTAATTATTATCGATTTATTATAGATATTAAATGATGGATTACATTAATGCTTTGAATTGAGTTTCCTCTCTTTATAAGTATTGAATATCATAAGGTCATCAGATCTGTATATTTATCATTATGTTGTTATATACTTGTTCCAATGCATCTTTGATTTTGTTCTAGGAGTATTAGCACTATTCTATTACAGGTTTCCCTCATATGCAGGACAGTAAGGAGCTTGAATTGCACATGAAGATAAATTCAGTTTAGTTGATTAGTTACATGTTAGTTTACTTGTTATTCAGTTAAGTTATTTATTAATGAAATAAGAACAACCTGAATTATCTTTGATTGTTTGTCTATTCTTATTACAATTATATTTGTTTAACATTCATTAGTTTTAGACTTTTAAATATTCAACAGAAAACAGAAAAATGTATGTGCTTTCTTTGTCTCTTTTATAAACACTTTCAAAAAACATCAATTTCGCAAGATATCTAGTAAATCTTGTAAATTGTATATACATTGTTTATAATCATATGCACATATTCATGTTTCTATTTCGAAACTTGTAAATTATTAAACTTATATTCATAGTATTGTAGCTTTATAGATTAGTTTCATTTATTTTATTATTTTTAGGACTTTAGTTGGCCAATGGAGTCATTAAACCTGTCGGGTCATTTCATTCCAAACGACTTGGGTTATTTAGACAACCCCGGTCCGTATTTGACCTTCCAATTGACAGTGTGTCAATTACACCCGTCAACACATCCTTAGTGAAGACATAACGTGATGTATGTTGATGTTTCTTGATGTGTCAACACCTAAATTCATTTCCAACAAAATCCAAATATTCTACCCTCATTGCAAATGCATACACCTCCACTTAATTTTCAATTGAACTTGTAAAGGATGGAAAGTTTAAAGAAGATTTTGGATGAAAATTCCAAGTGAGTAGTTCTTCACCACAGAACTCACCAAGAACCAGTGAAGTTGAATTTAAAAAACCACTTCTACCCCATTGGCGGTTGTACAATCTAAATACCCACAAGTCATAAAGAGAATTTCAATCATTGGATCTCCTTCCTAAACATTGTATGTGTTATCTTTAGTGATGTAGAAGTCACATATATAATTAAGAAGCATAATTAAGGAAATTTAGCATAATTTCTTGGTTCTAAAGATAATTTACAATTTTTTCATCTTCAATGATTTTCTTGGTGGGCCTTTTACTCTCAGTAAACTTGAGAATAAAAGCATGCTCATTATTTCTTCATGTTTCCATGGTTATATTGTCAATTGTCTAGAAATTTGGCTTGTCCTTGAGGGCTTGTCTAAAATCTCAAGAAATGAGGAAACAAAGGTATTTGAACCCTTCTTCTTTCTTGCTTCTTCAACAACTAAAAAATGTTGATTTCTCAATTGACTAGTTGCAAGCATTCTCCTTTGTTTATGTACTTTCTCACTCCACCTCCTTTTCATCTTCCTCTGTCCATATCCTTCATTACATCTCTATGTCAAATGTTTTTGTCCCTCTTACATACCTTGTCACTCAAAATTAGCATAAAACTAAGTTTGAAATAGAGGACCTTTGATAGAAAACAAAAAACAACTTCTTTAATCACTTAGTAGAGTTCCAATGTGGTTAAGTCAATTAGGAGAGGTGATGATTTCATTGTATAATTTTAGATATCTCACTATATTATTACAATCCTACCTAACTATATATCTGATTTGATTGAATGAAGGTACAACCAAACATATATCTATCAGATATTTCTAATGGTAAAAATGATTTTGTTTGATTTTATTTGATTATGTTATGAAAAATCAAAATAGGGAGATTTAATTTTGATTTCCTTTGTTAATAATAAGACTAGCTACATAATCTATGATTCTGTAGCCAATGTGTTTCTGAATATTAGTTAGCATTATTTTCCGAATATCAAATTTGTTCTGCTATCTACAGGAAATTGATGATTATGATGTTGATTACATGGAGAAAACATCTTGGATCATATTCTCTATTATTCAGTAGTTTCTTTCTTTTATGTTGATAAAACTTTGTTATTATTTTTACAAACCAACTCATACATGAGTGGTCTCTAGTTTCATTATTTTTGTAATACTATCTATTTTTTGGGGATTGCACTCTATCTTGCATGATAAGAGTATGTGAATCCTAAGCTAGTTTAAATATTGGTCACTCTTAGCAGTGATGACATATTTGGTTGGGATACATTATGGACATATGATTTTGAAGACTGTTATGGAGAAGTTGCTCACCTTTTGGCTTTAGACCTATGTGACGCTTACCCCATTATGTTTTTGCCTCCATCTTATGAAATGTTATTATGTTTGATACAACTTTAGTCTGGTTATATGGTATTTCATATTATTAAGTATTTTGATGATGTCTATAATTTATTGTTTCCTTTTACATCTGTGATCAATTTTCCATTTAATTATTGTCGATTTATTCTAGATATTAAATGATGGATTACATTAATGCTTTGAATTCAGTTTCCTCTCTTTATAAGTATTGAATATCATAAGGTCATCAGATTTGTATATTTATCATTATGTTGTTATATAGTTGTTCCAATGCATCTTTGAGTTTGTTCTGGGAGTATTAGCATTGTTCTGTTACAGGTTCCCTCATACGTAGGACAGTCAGGATCTTGAATTGCACATGAAGATAAATTCAGTTTAGTTGATTACTTACATGTTAGTTTACTTGTTATTCAATTAAGTTATTTATTAATGAAATAAGAACAACCCGAATTAGCTTTGATTGTTTGTCTATTCTTATTCCAATTATATTTGTTTAACATTCATTAGTTTTAGAATTTTAAATATTCAACAGAAAAATGTATTTTTTTTCTTTGTCTCTTTTATAAACACTTTCAAAAAACATCCATTTTGCAAGATATCTAGTAAATCTTGTAAATTGTATATACATTGTTTATAATCATATGCACATATTCATGTTTCTATTTCGATACTTGTAAATTAATAAAATTATATTCATAGTATCGTGGCTTTATAGATTAGTTTCATTTATTTTATTATTTTTAGGACTTTAGTTGGCCAACAGAGTCATTAAACTCGTCGGGTCATTTCATTCCAAACGACTTGGGATATTTAGACAATATCGGTCCATATTTGACCTTCCAATTGATGGTGTGTCAATTACACCCATCAACACATCCTTAGTGAAAACATAACATGATGTATGTTGAGGTTTCTTGATGTGTCAACACCTAAATTCATTTCCAACAAAATCCAAATATTCTACCCTCATTGCAAATGCATACACTTCCACTTAATTTTCAACTGAACTTCTAGAGGATGGAAAGTTTAAAGTAGATTTTGGATGAAAATTCCAAGTGAGTAGTTCTTCACCACAGAACTCACCAAGACCCAGTGAAGTTGAATTTAAAAAACCACTTCTACCCCATTGGCGGTTGTACAATCTAAATACCCACAAATCATAAAGAGAATTTCAATCATTGGATCTCCTTCCTAAACATTGTATGTGTCATATTTAGTGATGTAGTAGTCACATATATAATTAAGAAGCATAATTAAGGAAATTTAGCATAATTTCTTGGTTCTAAAGAGAATTTACAATTTTTTCATCTTCAATGATTTTCTTGGTGGGCCTTTCACTCTCAACAAACTTGAGAATAAAAGCATGCTCATTATTTCTTCATGTTTCCATGGTTATCTTGTCAATTGTCTAGAATTTTGGCTTGTCCTTGAGGGCTTGTCTAAAATCTCAAGAAATGAGGAAACAAAGGTATTTTAACCCTTCTTCTTTCTTGCTTCTTCAACAACTAAAAAATGTTGATTTCTCAATTGACTAGTTGCAAGCATTCTCCTTTGTTTCTGTACTTTCTCACTCCTCCTCCTTTTCGTCTTACTTTGTCCATATCCTTCATTATGTCTCTATGTCAAATTTTTTTGTCCCTCTTACATACCTTTTCACTCAAAATTAGCATAAAACTAAGTTTGAAATAAAGGACCTTTGATAGAAAACAAAAAACAACTTCTTTAATCGCTTAGTAGAGTTCCAATGTGGTTAAGTCAATTAGGAGAGGTGATGATTTCATTGTATAATTTTAGATATATCACTATATTATTACAATCCTACCTAACTATATATCTGATTTGATTGAATGAAGGTACAACCAAACAGGTACCTATCAGATATTTCTTCCTCGAGTGAGGGAAGACTAGGACAAATAGAGGGAAATGTGACTGCATCTAGTAGATATGATACATGAACAAGGACTTGAGGTGAAAAGGTCAGAAGAAAATTCCATAGATGCATGGAATTTTTTCTTGCCAAAGGAGGATCATGCTCTTATGATGATGAGAGCATAGGAGACATAGAGGTGCCATTCATGTATAAGCATCTGGTGAAACAATGGGTACCTAAGGAACTGCCTCCATTGAACACTAACTTCATTTCAACAATAGGATGTATCACATTGCACCATCCTCCCTACATGTCCTAGGGCTATTTTTCATGGATGGAATAATTGTAAAATACAATAGAATAACTGAATTTATGGACTATGTCGAACCGTGTTACAATGATAATGATTGGATGTGTCTAGTCTGATATATGCGAAGTATGCAGAAATATGCACTCGCCGCAAATTATATACAACTAATAAACAACAATAAAAATAAGGGAGCGACTATCTATATTGATGGAAATCCTAAAGCTTCCAAAAATATTGCAGAGTTTATAAACAACACACAACCTGAGACAACAAAAAATAAATTGAATTTCATATATGTGGGATGCGAAGGGAATTGGGTAGTCGTGTGCGCAATAAAAAATATATCTATTGGGGAAGAGTTATTATTGGATCACCATTTGAATCAAATATAAACATCGACTAATAGTGTGTGAGTACTTATGCAACACCTCTTTAAGCAACCTCTACTTAATGCACTATATTTTTTGTATCTTTAAAAATGTTTTATATATTTCATTCTCCCAATTTTATAATAATGTGGGAGGTTGATCGTGGAAAAGTGCCATCCGCAGAACATGTAAACGATTAATAATTTTGATTTACACTTAATGTGAATTTTATTATTTATTTATATAATTTTATTTGTGTGGAAATCATTTTTTTTATCGTTAACAATTTTTTAAATGTTCTGGGGTTCTAATTATATTATAATGTGATAGGATGATCATGGAAAAGGGACAACTGCAGAACTTGTAAACGATTAAAAAATTTGATTTTGATTTTACGTGAATTTTATTATTTGTTTATATAATTTTACTTGTGTGACAATTAGTTATTTCATTTGTTTATATAACTGAAATAACATTGATTTTGTTGAAATATGTAGTCTACAGGCCATGATGATCGTGATTCCCCCAATGAGAAGGAGTTGTACTCATCCCCTGATCCAATGGTAATAATTAAAAAGAAGATCATTAAAGCAAACAAGGAACTTGCTCACTTGTTAGAACATGCGGATCAAACTCCTGACATAATAGAAAGGAATAATCTGTTTATGACACAACTTAGGACATATCATGTAATAACCATAATTTAAAGTGATTTTTTTTTTTATGTACCGATAAGTTCAATTATGAAAGTTTATTTTTTAACTTTTACATTATCTAATGAAAAAACATTTTCTTTCTTATATAGAGATATTTGGAGCCTAGTCATTCTGATGTCGGTAGTAGTGGCATTGCAGAGATGCCATAGAGTCCTGACGCAGACCATCATATAGCTACTAGACTATTTACTTCTCCATATTCCACACCTTTATATGGGAGCCATGACACACATTGTCAGGCATCCACACAACGACCAAGCTCTAGAGGTGGTGACAGATATGAGGTTGATGATGTGGTTGATATGGGTACATTTCCTGGAGCTAGACATGTTGCCAGCACAGGGACCCTTCCGTGCACATTTTTTATAGATTATAACATACTTCCATTAAAAAAAATAAGACTCTGAGGTAGTTTTTCATATTTTAACTGTTTCATGTTGTCCATCTCAAACACAAATAATCTAGATTACTTTTTTTTTATTAATGATCATATATTTTTGCATGTAGGAAACAAACATTTTTATAGGCACCTGGAGATAAATGCCTTGTTGATT
>ML806783.1:76589-88201 GCA_009831015.1 Picea engelmannii | reverse complement strand
TTTAGATCTAAATAAAAGTGTGGTATATAACATAGTTGAAACTTTTGATGATAGGTTTTCTGACACTTCGAAGGCGACCAAAGCAAGTATTTTTAAACATGGCCAGAACAGGCTAAGCCAGGGAGGCTACTCGAGGTTATAGTCACGAATCGTAAGTACCCAAACATCTTAACAATATTATTTGTATTTTCTTACAACTTTCAATTAATTGCATCCAATAACATTAAAAATACATACTCTTATGAAATGCAGGGTGATGACTTTGGAATGGAAACCACTAAGAAAGACCTCCGACTTGGTTACAATTACTACTATAAATTTGTCATTGATCGTAGGAAAAGCATGGGGCAGACCCCAAGATCCATTTTGGGGGATAAGGTAAATACAAATCAATCCACATTAACCTTTCATTACTTATAAAATACATAAATGTTTTATATCGTCCATAACTTTAATGTCTTACTTTATTTTAATCAGGGGAGCAACACTATCAATGAAAACATTAGTACTAGAAAACAATGTGTTGATAGTGCAACACGACTAGAAGATCATGGTGCTCCTGAGAAGCCCCATCCCAGTGGGGTGCAGCCCCATGATGTTCATGTGACTGAGGCCCATGATAGTAAAATGGTTGTATATTAATCATATACTTAATAATTTCGTACTTATAAATTTTGTACTTCTAATTTTTATTACTTATACATTTACGGTTTTGTCCTTATAAATTTTGTCGTTTCAATGGAAGAGAATGTTGTAGTTGAGCTTCCTCGACCTGAAGATCAAGATTACATGGAAACCATTCCAACAATGCCCACTAGTGGACCAGGTAAATAATTACATTGCACATGTTTTTTTTAATATTAATGAACTACTTCAATGATGTTTAAAAATTGGCCATATAAATTTAATATTTTTTGTTTTTTTAGACGATGGCCCCTCGAAGAAACCTCCACACTGTGGGTACGAGACTAGGAATGATCAACATGAAAGGACTAAAGAAACATCAGTTGTTGAAGAGCCCCTAGAAAATGAATACATGGAGGTTGATGAATCACTTAAAAATTAGACTAGAAAACTAAAGAAGACTAAAATAAAATTATGATGTATAATAATTTTATAAGATAGATCGATGTACATTATATAACTAGTATATTTGGAACATATTTTGGATGATAAATCTCATTTATAAAAACTCTTTTTTATGACATATGCCTTTGAATGATAAACCTGATTTATAGATTTACAATCACTTTTTATCAATTTTGAATATTTTATTAGAATATAGATTGGGTATTTGGGAATTGAGAGTGATGTGAGGGGGGGGAGGGGCCATAGGATCTTCCAACTTCATGTGGTTGGTCCTATTCAGTAGATAAAAAATTATTAGAGTTGTTTATTCTTGGAGAAAACCTCTCTCGATCCAACAGAGAAACAACATAGTCAATGTTGACTTTGTTGTTGCTCCTTTAGATTGAGGGAGGTTTTATTCAAGATCAGACGTCTCCAATAAATTATTCTCGAAACCAAGAGGATCTTATTCAATCCATCACATCAGATATGTGTGTGTGTGTGTCATTATTTAATCTCCTTTCATATCGATTTTCCAAAAAAGAATAGCAGTGGTGTTTACTATTTACAATCTTGTCGGTTTTAATTTATATTAGGATTTATTGACATGTCTTAAAGGTATTTTTTGGTTTTTACTAAAAACCAAATACAATTCTATTTGTATTTACTACAATATGCAATTCATGCATTTGCAGATTCTTTAGATGTTGTACCAATGGCTCATGAAAAAATTAGTGGACTCCAACCTATTGATACTTTGACAACAATAAAGGCTCAACAGGATAGGGTATGCATTATAATCTCTTTTTCACAGGACAAGGTATTCTCTTTTTCACGTCCATCAGTCTAGTTGTGTGGCATCCACTGTCTTTTGAAAGTTGAAACTCATTCCAAAATTATTTGATTTTTCTTGATGCTTGGTTCTGAAACTTATGTCAAATGATATACACACTTTCATGGTCGTTGGCACTATTTTCTTGTTCACCATAAACTTCCTTATGTACCGTGCAACGACCAAGTTCATCCAAAAAATCATGTGGCACCTCAAATTCTTCATCAATAATTACTTTAATATACTTAGCAACTTGGCTAGCCAATTGTTGTTTGGGTGTAACACCACACCAATATGTCTCCAACACTTCAACATGTTCCAAATATGATGATTTTCTTTCTTCAATCGTTTCTTGGTCATTGAAATTAGTGCTTCATTCCTCTAAGGCACTCAAAAGTTTCCCAATTTCTTCCACAGTTTGAAAAGTTTCTACCAAAAAATAATTTTTCTTAAGTTTTTTTTATTCTGTCTCATCACAAATTTACTAAACACCCTATTTGAAATGGTTAACCACTCTCCTATAATATCCTTCAATTCTAGTTCACATAGACCCTACTAAACATTACATAGAAAAATTCCAATCACCACACATTGTAGATGGTTCCATGGAAAGGTTGCAGGTGGTTTATGTGTGTGTGCTACATGGGAGTATGGAGGGTAGGGTAATTTAGAATAAAACTTAAATGGTTGGAGGGATTTACCTTATTGACCTACCCCAATAGGATAAATATTGAGCAATAAAAATAAGATTGGTTGGAACCC
Source organism: Picea engelmannii (assembly GCA_009831015.1). Lineage (NCBI taxonomy): Eukaryota > Viridiplantae > Streptophyta > Pinopsida > Pinales > Pinaceae > Picea > Picea engelmannii. The sequence goes on along the minus strand of ML806783.1, from coordinate 85,539 downwards.
ATAGCTTCAACTTGTATTTCTATGAGAATATTTTCTATTCTACTATTTATGTGTTCAAGGTGTCAAATAGGACATTATCTATTGGTTTATTTCCTAGAGTTAAAATTCATGAAAATTGAATAGTAGAATCTTTTTTCATTTTTTTTAAATACTCAGAGCCCGTCTCTCTTGCAACAAATCATATCGTCGATGTTATTGATAGTTAGTCAATGGTATTTATAGTTTTTCGCAATGATGCATTGGATATTTTGTCGCAACAACGACATGGATGTATCCTAGGGTGTCCTCTCTTGTGATGATCTCTCTCTCAACGATATCCCTTGCAACGATCTCCTTAGTTCGTCTCGCTCATGACGACATCCTTGTTTCGTCTAGATCATGACAACATCCTTGGGTCATCTCACCCACAATGGCATCCTTGGGTTGTCTCGCTCACGATGACATCCTTGGGTTGTCTCGCTTGCGATGACATCCTTGGGTCGTCTCGCTTGCGACAAGCACCTTAGGTCATCTCATGTGCGATGACATCCTTGGGTCATCAACAATCTCCTTTGGTCGTCTCACTCACAATGATATTCTTAGGTCATCTCACTCACAATGATATGCTTGGTTCGTCTCACATGCGATGACATCCTTGGGTCATTGCACAGGCGACAATATCCTAGGTTCATTGCAATTTTCGCGATACGTGATGCGACGTTTATGGGGTTCAAGCTTTGTCTCCATATCCATGACATAACGTGGAAAAAGCGTCGAAATGACCATTGTAAAATGACCCAAATTTACTAGTGTACTATTACTTCTATGATTCATATTCCTCTTCTTAACATATTCCCGATTAGTACAAATATTCTTAGAGTCATAGTCATGAATATTGTGTTATTATTAATCCATAAACTAAGTCTAGTGTATGAAGCATAACAACATAATTCATAAGCACACATAGAGAAGTAGATAACACAAGATACAATATCCTCTATAAACTCTCTATTTATTCAACTTTCATCTTATCAACTGACTATTACATTCATGAATCTTGCATAATATCTCTCATCTTCTCTCCTTCAATACCATCTGCAATATCCCAACTTGTTACATATTTATACCCAAAATTTAGGGCTTAAACCCTAGTCTATTTATCCGCAAAAATGTCCCATTAGAATGGATGGCATGGCCAGCTCAGTTAACTAGTTGTTTTCTTTCTTCTGGTTTTCACTCTTCATGAATTTTTTTTGTTGTTCTTCTATTTATGGAATGTCGTGTTGTCATCCTTATTTCACATTTTATTCTCTCGCTCTCTTGCTTTATTCTTTTATCTATGCATTGTCTTCCTCCTGTGTGATTTCTTCTTTCTACGCACTTTCTTCCTTTCGTGCACTTTCTTGTGTAATGTGTCTTAGTTGCACGCTACTTTCCCTCCTCTGCGCACTTTCTCTATACTTAGGTTTTTCTCCTAAAATTGCATCCAAAACTTCTTTTCCAATAGATGGTGAATCAATATACAACATTGAGGCTACCTGTGTTCCATAGGACAGATAAAGATGATGCAGAACAACGTTGGTTCACATGTGATGCTATATGGTATGTGAACATGATCATAGACAAAGTGTCTAATATCATGCAACTAGAGACCACCTTTAGAGAAAGAGCTTTGATGTGGTATATGAAATATAAGGAGACTACACCAGTGGGATAGAATAGCTCCCTGACAAAGATTAATAAAGATATGCTTAGGGAGTTTCATAAGCATGAGTCAGAATCCCAATGTATCAATAAAATCAAGGAGATCAAGAAGCAAGTTGGAGAAACCATATGGGACTATGACCAATGGTTCAACATATTGTTGGATAGGTTGACATTTTGGATCCAATATGTTTAGCACAAAGAGTGGTTCATTGCAAGACTACTACCCCATATCCAAGTCCCACTCACCCAGAATAAGGTGACTACTCCATCAGAGGTTGTGGAGATTGGGATGCACTTAGAAGCAATGTTAGGAGATGACGATACATAAGAAACATTTTGTTGACTCTTAAAATCGTTATGAAGTCACCAACCTACAAAGAATTGCAAGGCACACATATCTTTTGCATATATATATATATATATATATATATATATATACTAAATAATGTTATAAGTGGGACCCCCTATAATGTCACTAAGAAGGTAACTTAAAAGAGTCCCTCAAAGAAGAAGTTGTCTAGTTCTATATTCATTGATGGATGTCTCGAATTCTTATGAATGATATGCATATTGATTATTCAGTATGAGCTTGTTTTTAGTTTTCATAAAAAAATGAATGATAACAATGGTGATTTCAAATGATGATTAAAAACTTCTCCTTTGTGCAATGATTTTAAAAACTTTAAAGACATTAGTGCTGGATAAAATCATCATCAAAATAGTTTAAGTTATGGTTGCTTTTGATGATTGAGGACTTCAAATGGTAAAAGGGTTCAATGTTGGTCAATTTCTTGACATGATTCACTAGCTCATTGCTACCTGATGCACTTGATGAATTTATCTTTTTGGCTTGTTATATAAAAGTGTTTTATATACATATATACTTAGCGCATCACTTATATATTTCATTGATTATGTATATGATCCAATGCACATTACACAAGTTGCAAGAATATGTTCCATGTGATAATGATCTCGACTGTTGATAAAAGGTGGTGGTTCAAAGGTTTACATATGGTAAAACTTGAAAGTCTTAATGCACATCGGATGCCATTTACAACACATATTATATACCCCGCTCCAATGTTTATTCCATAAAAACATTACAAGCTCATCGTCCATGACCTCTATTTATTTATAATTCTTGTAATAAGTTCGAATGCATGTGGAAATGTTACTTACGAATCGACCATATAATAGATATTAGATATATAATGGATATTGGATATTGTCAATATTCGTATGTGGTATATCGTTGTGTTGGTGGCATGTGGTTTTTGTGAGTTGGTGCATACTTGGGACCCATCATTTGGTTGAGGTCTCGACATATCTTTCCTTGGTTTTAGTGGTGATTAATGTTGGTCGTCACCCCAACACGATGTGACCAGCATTAAATGCACCAACTTGTTGTTTAGGTTACCACCTTGAGTTTTTGCATTCAGTTCATTTTATAGTGGTTTGGAGGAAGGTTGAGCTTTGGTAACTGCTGCAACCACTCAAAGGTGCCATTTAATCCTCATAGCAATAGGTACCAGGGTTTCCTTTCCCTATCATCTAATGTGTTTTTTTTGATAAATAGTTTATGTTTAGCTTTATTACTACTTTATGTGCTCACATTTTATGCTTTCTTGCTCTACTTTCTAGAAAACAAAAGAAGTTATCTTTCTCCTGGTTTTAGTAATTCACTTGCATGGAAGCTCCAATGGTCTGGTTGATATTTTTTATTGATGTTTTTTGGGTAGTTGATTGCACATTCACCATGTCAATTGGTTGGTTTGCGGTTGTCTATAAAGTATTCGAGGGAAAGGTATGGTGTTTATGGTATTTGGGTATTTTTTATTGTGTGCTAGCAGTTGCATGCACACTCTGCATAATTTATTCCTTGGATGGCGGCGTCTTATGACTTTATGCATACCCTTATTTGAGTTTGAAGAGGTCATTTCATTGGTTTTTAATGGAAAACCTAACCGAGTCTCAGTCATGAGTCAATAGGGTTAAAACCCTCATCATACTTGGGGTTTGTTCTTGGTTTGTTTCATTATCAGTCACAACCCTTATCGACTTGGTTGTCATTACACGAGTTGTATGTGAAGCATAAGAAGTAGTTAAAAGGAGAAAATTATTCTCTCCGTATTATGCAAGGGGTCACACCAGAATTTAAAATAATTTGGGGAGGATCCATGGTAAATATCATGTTTTAATTGAACAAGGGTTTGAACCTTGTCACTTCATGATACCTCTTCCACAACCAAACTTTCAAAATAGGTTTTGGCAATACAATTTTGAATCGACACACCCTTCGTTGCAATGATATTTGGTGGAAAAGAAAATTGGTATTCCTACCCTGGATTCGATTACAATCACAACAAAATAGTGTTGTATGCTATTGTTTGTTGCATTTGATGATTGACGCATTTCTCCCACCCCTTTTGAAATAAATTCCTATTTCAATATTAGTTATGGAGATCTCTATGTATATAATGGAACATGTGTGCACTTGAATGAGATTTGATGATTTTAATATACATGAGCTCGTTTGATTGATGTTTCAATGCCTTTGTTGATATCTTGGGTGTTGCTTACATGGAGTTTTACATTCAACATTGAGAATTAATATATTGTGATCTAATTATAGGTGGAAATGGGTGAATACATGGATTTTAATCATTGAAAATAATAGATGACACTAGAAATGTGACTGCGAGTATTTTTTGAATGAATTCGGGAAATAATTGAACTGTTGTAAGACATTTGTTTTGAAAGGATAATTTGATGAAGGGATAATGAAATGAAGTTGACTTTATGGATTGAACACTATGGTTTTATGGTTATTATAATTCTACTTGTTGGGGTCATAAAAGGTGAATAATGATGGATACAATTGTAATGAAATCATGTCCATTTTTTATTCCCGTCATACCTAACATTTTTCGTTCATTACAATCCATTTTCACTATCCTAAGTGCATGTTTCATTCCCATGCTTGATTTCAATTGTATGAAGTGTCTCATAGCATAATTATTTGAGTTTGAAGAGTTTCTCAATTGGTTTTATATATGCTCTATTTTATACCCAAAGATATTCATGTGAGTGTAATTATTTGGTAGAGCTAGTTATAGTAAATGAACAATTCATATTGCATCTCCCTTATCATACTTACCATTTTTCGCCCATTATAAGCCCAATCATGGAATCCAAAGAACCCTTCTAAGTCCATGTTCTAAGTGATGATTAGTTCTACGACATGAAATGCATAGTGATTGCTAGCACATGTATTGTGGTGTATAGAGCCAAGTTTAAATTATTGTTTTTAAATTTTTTTATATGATGGATTAATGATGCTTTGATTTTGATGTTTGTGAATGTGTGTTAGAATGAGATTTTTCAACAGAGGTAGTTATGGCAGGAGATGAAACAACAGAGGTAGAGGACTAGGTCCTTGGCAAAGGGGTAATAAGAGGCTCTATACATTTTCATGCATATTCAAAATAATTCAATCAATTGATACAGATAGGTTTCCTCAATTTGGCTGGCCAACAAACATTTAAACCTCCACTTATGCATGAGAACCCTAGTCCAAGTATCGTTATTCCAATCCCAAACCATATTTCCTCTCCTTTAGTTAGACCAGAACATGATGGATGGAAAAATGTTGTACATCCTCCTTCTGGACAGTCACATGGTTGGCCAAATATTGATCACCCTCAACAACCTCCTTTCCATGCTTGGCATATTTCTTATCCCTTGCATCAAAAACCTACATACCAAGCCTCAGATGCCCATCATTCCAAGGCCAATATCACTGAACTTGAGGATAGTACATAGAAGGAAAAAGTAGTAGCAACAGAGTCTAATTCATCACATTCAGTCACTTCAGATGTGCAGGGAAATGATTAGAAATATTCTAAGGCAGGTTCATTAGTTGGGAGAAATGAAAGGGATGAAAATAGTCATGGCAAGAGAGGTGAAACCTCTCACAAAAAATATGGTTTTTCGTGATTTTGTTGGCATCTGTATATGAACTTATTTGCACTTCATTTTGGATAGCATATTATTTTTGGTAGATTATGGTTTTGATAACATTTTTATTTGGGACAAGTCATATTTTTTATAGTTTTATATTTTGGACAACCTTATGTTTTTTATGCTACATATTTTGCACAGATCTACATGATGGTTAAATTTGGATGAATTTAAATTAACGTTACATGGAACGACAAAGGGATTTTTATGAACATTCCATCTTGTGCATTTTAATGACATAGATTGTATGATGTGGCAAGCTAATGTGTCTTTCATCTAAGGTGGAAGTTACAAGGAGGAAATGGTTAATTAATTGGTCTAAATAAAATAGGGGGTCCCACTTATTAGTATTACTTAATACCCTTATCATATTATTATTATTATTATGTATTAATTTACTTGACCACTTTTCTATTAACTAACCAATGGTTAGTTAATGAGTAACTAAAAAGTAGTTGAATGATTCAACTACTCTAGATATATTTAAAGGAGTAAGTTGAACAAATTAAAGAGGGGGAGAACACATTGCTCTGATAAGGGTCTGTTGAAGGTGACGAAAATCTAGGACCAAGGAGCATTGAATTTTGATATGCTTCTATATTCATAACAGAGTGCAAGATGTGGTTGTTGGTTTATCATTCTTGGTATGATTTGAAGGAACCAATCGCCTATTTGTATGTTACCTTAGGTTTATAGACTTACATTTGGTCCATACTTTGACAGTACGAGAAGTGTATTGGTTGTTATAGAATGAATGAATAAAATCATTGATGGTTTTTCTATTCTCTTGGTCTCTCTTATTTATATCAGATTATGTGATTTTACTTCTTGTTTAAATTATTATATAAAAAAATCAGACTTCTTTATTTCATTTTGCATTTGATAAATAAATTTAAAAAAGCAATTGGTATTTAAGTCAAATAACTTGAAGGTTAATTGAACTTGTAATAAGGCTATAAATTAGGGTGATAATCCCATCTATCTTGTCCTAGCCAAACAATATTCAAAAATATGTTGTGAGGAGGACTTTCATTTAATTTACTTAACATTTTATTTGGTGACCATACTAGGGATGAAAGACTCCATTTTCATTTCCCTAGTTTGTCTTTTTTGTACACTTATAAATTTATTGTTTATATTTACTATTTTATTTTCTATTTGTTGTCTGCGTATAGCTTGTTTACTTTTGCTCAGATTTTTCTCTTGAATCATGATTGTACCTACTCAGAGAAAACCCAATATAGGTGAAGGTATAGAGGATAAAACTAACATTACCCTTATCGTGTACAATCTCATTCTTGAGACTGCCAATAGTTAGGCTGAATTAAATCATTCTTGGGAAGTTGTTTCTGAAGAGGCTCGAATTAGGGAACAATGGGATTCCCGTCATAGGATGATTAGAAACCATCCGCATCAATAATTTCCCATAATGACCATGACTACCCTTGATCAACCTAACATTCATGAAGGCCCCATTAATCACAACAATGTCTCATTTACCTTATTTCAAGAAATCCTCAGACATTCTCGTACTAGATATGAGTTGCAATGACATTGGGAAATTATTGTTGTTGAAGTTCGTCTCTAGAAAGATTTGGATGACCAAAGGATACGATCCCTCAAACAAACCCTGCATTATCTCATCTTATGTCCTCTTCCTTTAGTATATCTCGATGAGCACAAGGTCAATCACCTGACTTTTCTCTCATTCTCGAAGTAGGAAGAAGAAAATTTGTTCTCCAAGGATGACAACTTGAACTCCATCGGTCTTTGTCTGATTCAGCTAGTTCCTCATCCTCTACACTTCCTTACATGTTCATAATGTCAGGAACTAGTAGTGGAAAAAGCAGGAGTGGTTATGGAGGTGGTACTAGTAGTTCATATTCATCACAACCTTTTGCTTCAACTTCGATCGGGAGTATCTCACACCTGTATCCAATCCTTTTCCTAAGTTCAAGGATCATTTTCCCAAGTTCTCAAGAAACAGTACCATTTCAAGAGATGAGAATTTGATTTATTTCTCAAATTATTATCATAACATTAGCGCAAATGACAATGATACCTGCATGCATTTATTTGTCAACTCTTTAGAAGGAAAATTTGTGGTTGACTTCTTTAATTTTCCTTGAAAGATTTTGTCTACCTGGGATGAATTAGTCTACTCAGTCAAGTCCACTTTTGGGCAACCAAAATCCCAATTGATCGGTTAAAAGAGTACAATAATATTACATACAACAAAGGTGAAACCATTAAATATTTCAATCTTCACTTCACCAAGTTATATAATAAAATACTTGAATTGATCAGACCACAAAATAAAGTTGCGTTCATGCATTACTACAATGATTTACCCTCTGCCTATCATCACAGATTGGAATAGAAATCCATAGATAATATTAGATATTCCCTTCAAACTTGTTTGGAGTACGAAGAGTAGCTAGATAGAACTAGTCTTCCTAAAGAAGACGATGCCAAACAAACTGATATGTATACCGTTCTGCAACTTATGCAAGACATTGAAAATCAAATGATTCATTTTGAGAGAAAGATAATTACTCCTACTTCCACTATGGAAACTTCCACCCAGGTCACCACTAGGAATTTTGCAAACAATAAGTTTCATCCAAAAGTCATATTACCTAGAGCATGGTGTAATGTTTTTGAAGAACATCAAAAGGGAAGCACTTGTGAAATCAAGAAAAACGCGAGGGATCGAATATTTGGAAAGAAACCAGACACTACCATTGTTGTCTCAGATTGGGCCCCGCGGGATGATGTTATGGTGGTTAATACCATAAATAAATCATATTCCAATTAGGGAAAATATTATTCTTCCAAGACTACATTTTCCCCTAGCACATCCACTCAAAATACTAGCTCACAAAGTTGCTCACCCTTCTACTAGTCATTAAGTCACAACTCCTTCTTCAAAGTATAATATTTTAAATCAGTTAGTTAACATAAAAGTTGATGCTACTCTTTTGGATATGGTAACTATATCAGAACAACAACAACATCTTAGATATTTCATGGAAGGTAAAACTTCCAACATATCCAACCTCACACAGGATCACGATGAAGAAGAGTCTCATGTGAACAGGATATGTGTAAATAACTTTAGGAGATCTATAAATTATCCTCCCTTCTAAATTTCTGTAAATATTTTAGACAAAATAGCCCATTGTTTCCTCATTGATGGTCTATCGTAACTTATTGGTCTATTTTTTGGGTTTTTTCATGA
>ML806783.1:59080-76468 GCA_009831015.1 Picea engelmannii | reverse complement strand
ATATGGATAGTTGTCATTTATGGGATGACAACCACTTTCATATTTTATTTGATGACTCTAATCCACCTTCTGTAGAGAGCATCAATGTGACAAATCGAGAGCCAATGATTATTACCAGTGTCCATCCTGCATATTCTACAGTGATATTATTCCTTCCAGATTCTGCTACGACCCTTTTCCACTATGTGGATGGATCTTCTTATTTGGATCCACATGACAGGGGTCAATCTTTGTAGCATCATTTTGAGTTGGTTATTGGGTTCCAAAATCTTCCACGGGGAGTTCACGTAAGAAATTGGACATGGGACCCAGGATTATAATGGTGGTTGGACTACTTCAGCATGGTGGCTTTCCTTTCTACATGGGACCTTTGTTCTCCAGTGTTCTTCAACATTATGGTCCACAATTATCCATGGGACCCTGGTATATGGTTGTACATCAAGTGTTGAGGACAATGCTTTCATAAGGGGGATGGAATGTTAGGTAGCTAGAGAGGTAGTAGTGGGGGCCCAGAGAGCCCATAGTGATAATAGTGGAGGCCATTCAATGTAAACTGGACTAGGTCCACTATATTATTAAATAAGGCCCACTATGGTAGTTAGATATAATAAATGGGTAGTTAGATATAATAAATGTAAGAGGAATTCTTAGAAGGTTCTACTTATAGAAGATTCCTCCTCTAGAATGTTCTTAGGTGATGGTAGCACTATATAAATAGATTCAAGCAATGTAATGAGACATGAAGAGAATTATCGTATTGTGAGTTGTAGCTCCATAGGAGGATACCCCCTCGAAGAGGCAAGTGAACAGGAGAGGAACCCTTCCATAATAGGATCCATTGTATGGTGTTTCCCTACCTCGAGGGTTTGACAGTAATAAAGTGGTGGTTTTGCATATTGTTATTATATATCTATTGTGGTGTTTTTGTATTCATATATATTTGGATCTATTGTGATATTTTGTATTCAGTCCTTGGGTCCATAACAAGGACCTGCACAACATTCAGATAACATAATTTGAAGGTGAAAGAGGGGTGGAAGGTCCACCTCTGGAATCATAAGTGTTTGTTGTGTCGATCAAGGTGAAGAAAGTCAACATTGGGACAAATGAGAATCCCAAAATGGCCATCATTGGAAACTATTGGGATGATCAAACAGTAGAAACCATAAAAATGTTATTGCACAAGTACAACGACTTGTTCCCAACAACCTTTACAGAGATTAAAGGAATAGCATGAGAGATAGGAGAGATGAAGATACCTCTCAAATCTGATGCTAGATCAGTCAGAAAATGACCATATAGATTGAACCCAATATATAAGAAGAAATTGACAGGATGTTGGAGGCTGGAATCATAGAACCAGTGGAGGAATCTGAATGGGGAAGCCCTATGGTATTTCAGGAGAAGAAGCAGGGAGGGATAAGGATATGTGTTGACCTGAGGAAGATGATTGATGCTTTCCTACATGACCCTTTCCCTACCCCTTTCACAGATGAGGTATTAGAGAATGTAGGAGGCCAGGAAGCATACTCATTCATAGATGGATTCTCAGGCTACTATCAGATCAAGATATCCCTAGAAGATAGGTACAAGATCAAATTTTCCACAGAATGGGGGTCCTACCAATACATAGTCATTCCTTTTGGACTCAAGAATGCACCAACAATATTCTCAAGAGTAGTCATAGCCACATTCAAAGAATTCATCCACCATTTTTTAGAGGTCTATCTGGATGATTGGACAGTCTACAGTCTGTTGAAAGACCATGTAGAGGTATTAAGGATAATGTTGGAAAGGTCAAGGAAGTGTCAAATATCATTAAATATGAAGAAGTGCATCTTTGGGACACCTTTTGGGATATTATTGGGCCATATAGTGTGCAAACAACGCTTGATAATAGACCCTACAAAGATTTCAATGATTGTTAATCTACCACCACCGAAATCAGTATGTTAGTTGAGAGCAACATTGGGACACACAGGCTACTACAGGAAATTCATAAAAGGGTATGCGCAAATCACTGCACCGATAGAGAAATTGTTGAGAAAAGATAGTAAATTTCAATGGAATGAGGATTGTCAGCAAGGATTGGATACTCTAAAAGAGAAAAAAGTAACAACACCAATACTAGTATTCCTAGATTGGGAAAAGACATTCCATGTGTGTGTAGATACATCAACAATAACACTTGGAGCTATTCTGATACAACCATGAGAAGGAGAATTAGACCATCCCATAGCATTTGCAAGCAAAAAATTGTTAGAGTCAGAGAAAAACTACAATACTACATAAAGGAAATTCTTAGCAATGGTATATGCACTATATAAGTTCAGACACTACCTACTTGGGAAACACTTTAAAATGTTCACAGACCATTCTTTCCTCAAATACCTAGTTAATAATCCAGTGTTGGGGGGGAGAATTTGTAGATGGTTACTACTGTTTCAGGAGTTTGACTTTGAAGTGATAGTAAAACCAAGGAAGTTGAATGGAGGACCTAATCACTTGTCAAGGATCACCAATGGAGAAGAACCTACAAACTTAGGGGACAGCTTCCCTGATGCACAATTATTTTTAGTTCAAGTAGTCGATGAATATTTTACAAAAATCATTCAATACTTAAGTACAAGGACAGTGCCACAAGAGTTCAACACTATGCAGAAGAAGAATCTGGTAGTCAGATATGCAGACTATCAATTTATTGTAGGACACTTATACAACATGGGTGCAGACAACATCTTGAGAAGATGCGTACTAGAACATGAAATACCTAGGATTTTAGCAGAGACCCATGAGGGAATAGTTGGAGGGAATTATGAAAGAAAAGATATTGCACAGAAGGTGTTGCGCGTTGGACTATGGTGGTTGACCATTCACATAGATGCAAAATATTACCTCCAGAAATGTGATGTATGTCAGAGGGTTGGAAAACCTAATAGACGGGATGAGATGCCCCTGAGACCACAAGTAACCTTGCAAGTATTCGACAAATGGGAAATAGATTTTTTGGGACCAATTAATCCACCAACAAAGAGGTCAGGAGCAAGTTATATCATTACTGCGACAAAGTATTTAACGAGATGGGAAGAAGTGGCACCAACAAAAGATTGCAGTGCAGAGACAACATCACACTTAATGTTTGAGCAAGTGATCACTAGATTTGGGTGCCTAAGGATTTTGATGAGTGACCAAGGCACTCACTTCAATAATAATATTATCAATTCTATGACCGAGGAGTTTGAAGTCTATCATAAAAAGAGTACACCATATCACCCTCAAGCCAATGGAACAGTGGAAGCCTTTAATAAGATTCTAGAGAGTGCACTGACAAAAATCTGCAATGTCAATGGGGACGATTGGGACATGAAAATATCAGCAGTATTATGGGCATACAGGACTACATGCAAAAAATTGACAGGGCAGACACCATTCAGGGTGGTGTATGGACAAGAAGAAATTGTGCCATTAGAACTTTTGGTACCTAGTCTGTGCATAGCAACAATCACTAACATGACAGAACGAGGCACGGTACAAGAAAGGATAACTCAGCTGATGGTGATGGAAGAAGATTGTTCGCCCTTGGTTATGTATTAAGGAAGAAAACAAAGAATAAGGAATAATAAATATGAAGTACGAACCGCGTGGAAGACACATAAACTGAGGAAGGGTTGAAGTGGTTAAAGAAGAAGAAAAGAAGGAATGAAGTAAGGAAAAAAAGTCGTTTAAAGAGAAGATCAAGGAAGATAAAGCATCAAAGAATATGGATCGTGGACAACTCAACAAGTGGAAGAAGACACCAACAGATACTTTAGATAACCTCGCAGAACAGAAGGAAGGACAGGTTGGTGAAGCCCTAAAAACACAGGTCATGTGGACCTAGGGTTTTGGATCTAGGGTTTTCACACCTAGACTTCGGTATAAGGTTGTCCACGAGTCATGCAATGTATAAATAATGTCTAGAAGATTCGAGAGGATTGGTCATTGCTCATTAGGGGTTATGATTATTGTTGATTACTATTGTCGTTGTTGGTGATAGCAATATTGAGTCTGTATTCTGGATCTTCAGCTAGGTGCGAATATCAACCCTATAGTTGGGTGCATAGGGAAGGAAGAGAAAGAGAGAAAGACAGAAAGATCGACAGCTAAGTGCGTAGATAGAACTGTATGTTTTCATATAATAATATCAAGAAACACAATTCTGTGGACGTAGCCCTAGGGAGAGGGTGAACCACGTAAATCTTGTTGTTCTTTGTGGTTGATGTTGTGTTATTTGATATTTGTTATACTGTTATAGCATGGTTGTTTTCCTTATTAAATATAGAAGGTATGAGCTAACTTCGCGAAGCTAAGTATAATATTGTTAATGAATATCTGGGTATCTTGCGTTGTTGTTCTGGATTCACCTTGCATTTCCTTTGGTTGTAGACACTTGTGTCCTACAACTTGAGACTTCATATGCTTCGTAGGTGTTGTCGAAAGGGCCAGTAGTTAGGAATTGTTGGTGCGTTGTTAGAGTTGAACCCTGGGTCTACCACTGTTCCAACAAATGGTTCTGTTGTCGGGACCAGGATCTTTTTGAGGGAATATCAAGGTAGTTTCCATCAAAGACAAAAATTCAGAACTAGATAGAAGAACAAGAAAGGGACTTCGACGTAGCTCAGAACAAGAACCCTCGCATTAGCACATAATACTGGTTGGGGAGGAACATCTTTACAGACGTGCACAAAATTTTATTTACAGGAGTTCATAAGGAGCTATACGAGTGGTTAGCCCGACTAGCAGACACGCAGTTTGAAATCAGATCTAGACCACCTATGGTTTGGAAAGCGACACTGATCAAGAAGGTCAAGAGAGTTGATAACGCTATGTCTAGAGCAGTAGATATTTTGTTTGATAACACTATTGGAGGGTACATTACTAAGTTCTCTATTGACAGAGTGGAATCATATAGTCAAGCAGAGAGGTATTTATTTAAGGGACCTAGAGGAAATTTTCTACACTTCTTGAAGTTAAACATTAAGAGGTTAGTGCATGAGAATAATATATTGAAGATACAGTAATCAGTGGATTTTAAAGCTAATGTTCAAGAATAGAAATAGCGACAGTGACACTGAGGCTGGACACATGCACAGTGGGAGATCGTTTAGAGAGGTTCCTCTTGCAAACCTGTTTAAGCAGAATTACAGAGACGAGATATTCTACAGTGGAGAAGAAGAAGATATAAAAAATGAAGAATATTCAGAGTTTGCAAGGGCAGAGGAAGTAAAGACTGAATAACTTCACCGAGGAGAACCAAAAACTTCAAGTATTTCGCCTACTATAGAAGTAAGTATTATTACTCCTCCTATTGTTTTAGCAGCCTTAAGTAGCTACAGTAACTAGAGTAATCAGAGCACTAAGAGTATTGTTACAAGAATTTTAGTACATACTCAGTCAAGAAACCAAGGAAAGTCCATGGTAGATGAAATGAGGTTACTTATTTTTAGAGGATATGGATCTGAAGATCCTGACCAGCACTAGTTCTTACGCGAAGCTATCTGGACCATTAAGAAAGTCACTGACGAAGCTATTAAGAGAGATCAGTTTAGTACTACCTTGAGGGACCGCGCACTGAGATGGTATATGAAATTTGCTTCAGGACCTAGATAGCCTAAAGAGATGAATGACATTAAGACTCTGTTGAGTGCAGAATTCAAGAAGCCTAAGTCGGAGTCACAGTGCATTACAGAGTTGAAGGAAATCAAGCAGAAGGTGATTGAAACTGTTTGGGAGTTTGATCAGAGGTTCAAGAATCTGACAGGTTGTTTGAGTTTTCAGATCCCATACGAACATAATAAAGAATGATTCATCACTGCCCTCCTGCCACATATCAGAGTTCCTATGATGCAACAGAAAATCACTTCTTAGGTTTAAGCATTGGATATTTCCATGAAACTAGAAGCATTCCCTGTAGGAGAATCCAATCCATGTATGAGCCAGATTTTAAATCAATTATCTAGTTTATCTTTACAGGTTGAATATATGAAGAAGGACAAAGGAAAGGACAAAAGAGAATATATCTGATGTATCAGATGTAAATCAGAGGGCCATGAAAAAGAGCATTGTCCTTTATTTAATGAATAATTGGCCTCTGGAGCACCTAACCCTTTGAAGCAAGCTACTCTACCATGGTGTGAGGTATGTGGAACTAGACATCGCCCTGGTGAATGTTATTACATGCAGAAATATGTTCAGACACCTACCAATATTTATTGCACATTCTGTAAATATGTGGGGCATGATGAGAAGGATTGTAAGGCTTATGATCTCATGCATGAAAGGTCGAGGGATACATATATAATTCAAGGAGAAATGCATTCAGAAGGAAACACTGCGCAGTTCAATTCCCCAGGAAGAGGAAACTTCAACCCTCGTGGTGGATTCAGAGTAAGAGGACAAGGAGGAATGGGTTGAGGTCGAGGTCAGATCATTTTCTATAACCACGCCCAACTAAGGAATTTGGAAAGGGATTGTCAGAACCCTTGTACTACTTGCATCTATACTAATTCATTTGACCATGTCATTGAAGACTACCTAGTATTGCTAGCAAAACTTCACGAAATATGAGGTGGAAACCAACAAGTACAATTAATATCAGTTGAACCTTGTGGTGAGGATCCTCAAGTCATTTTTATTACTAGAGGAGGCGTTATTATAGGAGAAGACAGGGTGACTCTAGGAAAGACTACAGTGGGATCAAGGATCGGAAAAACTGTAGAGAAGGCACAATTGTTTGATCCAAGAAAAGAAAATAATACATTTGAAGAAGAAAGAAGAGAATTTGTAAGAGAACAGGATTCTTCATCTAGAGCACAACCAAAAGTAAGGGAATGTTGAATGCCTCCAACATTTTATCAGTCTGTCTTAGCTAGACAAGGAAAAGAGGTAAGCAAGTTGATGGACTTCTTGTATACTTGCATCAATTTTATTGAAGACGGAAAAGTTGTAAAGGAACTACAAAACTTAATAAGACAGTATGAATTTGGGAGAAATGATCCTCTACTGAGTAGAGATGTGAATCAAGTATCTAGGAAAAGAAGGACAAACAAGGAACTACACATTAGTGCTCATATTGGAGACTACGACATAGACTATGTGATCCTCGACTTGGGATCACAAGTAAATGTTATGACGAAATAGACTTGGGAACTAATGGGAAAAACTAAGTTGATTTACTCTCCTATTAGGCTCGGGATGGATAATCAGCAGGCGGTGAGCCCCTTTGGAAGACTAGAGCATGTCCCTTTGGACATCGATGGAGTAAGGAAATTTGCAGATTTTGAAGTAATTGAGATTGTTGATGATAGCTTCCCTTACCCAACATTGTTCAGAATTGATTGGGCTTCTAACAATTCGGTTGTTTTTGAACTAAAAAAGAGAATAATGACATTTGAAGGTGATGGCCTTAAGGTCATTACACCTCTTGATCCTAATGAAGGTCGCAGATACACAAAACCAATAAGAGAATAAGACTGTGCCTATGAGCTAGAAAATATCTATAAACTTACAGCACGACAACAGGATTATATCAATCCTACAACATATGGGAATCTAAGTTGGCGAAGTGAAAGTGCATGCTCATCAGACTCAGAAGAAGCATTGGAAAATTGGCAGAACAAAATGTATGAAGTCTCTATGTAGAGGTGTGCTAGATTGACTAGAGCAGTTCATTGGATTGGCACAGAAGTAAGTAATATGCCTACATTTGATGGCTTGAATCATTTAAAGATATTTCTACTTGAATTTGAAGAAATTGTACCATTACAATAGAGGTTTCTAGCACTAGATGAAGACTTGAAAGAAATGGAAGCTACATTGTGGGGAACACACAAGAAGAACATTGCGGAGTGGGTACAATGTCGCACCTTGATGACAGTGCACTTTTCAGACCAGGCTAAAGGTTGAAAAGTTCGATACATAGGTCAGAATTGAACCAAGGACCATGTGCGAAATTGTGAGGAATCCTGGAGCAACATTCCTAAAGAACAGTGGGTATATAAGTTCATTAACCCTTTGGATAATTCACCTATCAACGGGTATCTTCAATCAGAACTGCACCTCATCACTACATATTGGTATGGAATGACTCAGAACTTTATAACTACGTTCCTATTTGAAATTCACTACCCTACAGTAGATCAGGATTTACAAATTGTAAGACAAAAGGTCTTTGAAGAGGCACCTAACCTCCCTTTTGCACAAGAAGAATATGAATGGACTGCACCTATTCATAAGTTACAGGGTTGTTATAATATTAATGTTGATGAGGATAATGACCCTAGGGATGTAAACATTGCAGAAACTGAAGGTCAGAGAGACATAGAAGGGACAAGGATTGAATTACCTTTTATTGGACAGCCTATTAAAATTAAGAAGGTTAATATTGGAACAGAGCAAGCACCTAAGCTGGAAAATGTTGGAGACTATTGGGATGATGCTACTATTGATAAGATTACAGAACTACTACATGAGTATCAGGACTTGTTTCCAACCAAGTTCACATACATGAAGGGAATTAAAGGACCCATGGGAGAAATGAAGATTCCTTTGAAACTAGATGCAAGGCCAGTCAAGCAGAGACCCTGCAGACTGAATCCGAAGTACAAGCAGAAAGATAAGATTCAATTATATAGAATTTTGGAAGCAGGAATCATAGAACCAGTTGAAGAATCTGAATGGATCATCCCTATGGTGGTCCAAGACAAGAAGTTGGGAGAAATCAGAATTTGTGTAGATCTAAGAAAACTGAATGATGCATGCTTACATGATCCATTTCCTACACCTTTTACTGATGAGGTCCTAGATAATGTAGGAGGACAAGAAGTCTATTCATTTAAAAATGGATTTTCAGGCTATCACCAAATCAGAATTGCTAAGGAGGATAGACATAAGACCACATTTGCAACATAATGGGGTTCTTATCGGTACACTATGATGCCTTTTGGGTTAAAGAATGCACCAACCATCTTTTCTAGGGTGGTGGTTGAAGCATTCAAGGAGGTTTTACACAAGTTTTTAGAGGCATACTTTGATGATTGGACCATTTTTAGCCTACTGAAAAATCATATTGAATGTTTGAGATTAATGTTAGATAAGTACAGGCAATGTTAGATTACCCTGAATCTGAAAAAGTGTATCTTATTTTTACCTTTTGGAGTGTTGTTAGGACACATTGTATGTAAGCAGGGGTTGTTGGTAGATCCTTCCAAGATCCCTATCATTGTTGATCTACCTCCTCCTACTTCAGTTAGACAGTTGTTCACTACATTAGGACACACTGGATACTACATAAATTTCATTAAGGGCTACGCACAGATAACAACACCTATGGAGAAGATACTAAAGAAAGATAGTAAGTTTCAATGGATAGAGGAATGCCAATAGAGATTTGACACACTAAAGAAGAAAATGGTCACTGCGCCTATTTTGATTTTCCCAGATTGGAGTAAGGAATTTAATGTTCATGTCGATACTTCATCCATTTCATTAGGAGAAGTTTTAGCACAGCCAGGTGTAGGATATATTGACCACCCTATATCCTTTGTGAGCATGAATATTTCTACATATGAAATAAATTACACTACCACTGAAAGAGAAGGCTTAGCTATGGTATACACGCTGCAGAAGTTTAGACACTACTTGTTGGGAGGAAATTTTAAGATGTTTACTGATCTTTCTACATTTAAATACTTAGTCAAAAATCCAGTGTTGGGGGGAAGAATATGTAGATGGTTATTATTATTCTAGGAATATGATTTTGAGATTGTGGTCAAGCCAGGGAGAATGAATAAGGGACCTGACCACTTATCTAGGTTAGAACATGGAGAGGAACCTACCAGTTTGGATGATACACTACCATATGCATAGTTGTTGGCCATCAAAAAAGTTGATGATCACTTCGCCAACAGTCCAGTTCCTGTCCACAAGAATGGCACCTCGCGAATATACAATTATTCAGAAAAAACAGTTGGTAGTTCACGCTGCAAATTTTCAACTTATAGATGGAAAATTATATAATATGGGACCAGATGAGATCTTGAGAAGATGTGTTATAGAGGCAGAAATACCATTTATTTTAGAAGAAGCACATGAAGGCATCACAAGATGACATTATGCAGGGAAATAAACAACACAGAAGGTTCTTAGAGCTGGCCTCTGGTGGCCCACTTTACATAAGGATGCTAAGGAATACTACAGAGCCTGCAATGTATGCCAAAGGATAGGGAATCCCTATAGAAGGGATGAAATGCCTTTAGCACCTTAGATAACTTTACAATACTTTGAGTAATGAGCTATTGAATTTGTGGGACCTATCAACCCACCAGGAAGGCGCATAGGAGCTCGATACATCATCACTACTACATAGTGTTTGACCAGATGGGAAGAAGCAAGAGCAGTTAAAGACTGTAGCGCAATTATAGTTGCGTGATTCATCTTTGATGATATCATAACCAGATTTGGATGCCTAAAGATCCTTATGAGTGATCAAGGTACACACTTCATTAACAAAACCATTGAAGCCTCGACTCAGGAGTTTGAAGTTCACCATTAAAAGATCACACCATACCACCCATAGGCGAATGATACAGTTAAAGCTTTCAATAATATCTTGGAGACAACATTGACCAAGATTTGTAGTGCTAACATATATGATTGGGATTTAAGAATTCTGGCAGTGCTATGGGCTTATCGAACTACTTGCAAAAAGTTAAAAACGTAGAATACTTTTAAGTTAGTTTATGGCCTGGAAGCAGTGTTCCTTATGGAATATTTGGTCCCAACTTAAGAATTGTAGCATTTACAAGTATGGATGACACAAGCATTGTTCAATACAGGCTTGTGTAGTTGATTGAATTAGAGGAAGACAGGTTTATTGCAGGATTTCATTAGAAGGTACAAAAAGAACGAGAAAAGGCTTACCATGACAGACATATCAAGAGGAAAACATTCAAACAAGGAGTTTTGGTATTGTTATATGACAACAAGTTCATGAAGCATCCAGGGAGTTTCAAGACACATTGGCTTGGTCCATTCGAAGTTTCCTATGTTATAGAAGGAGGAGATACGTAGTTGAATACATTTAAGGGAGAATTGAAGGATGGTTTAGTAAATGGGAGCCAGTTGAAGTTGTATTGGGACAACCAGCTGCCTTGTAGATCTCAGTAAAAGTAAAGGAATAAAGGTCTAGGTACCAAGTGTAGTTGAAATTGGGCACCAGAAATAGAAAAGACATTTTGCACACGATATGGAGGGACAAAGAAGAAAGCATAGGTTGATCTATGCAATATGCAGTCGAAGTAAAGAAGAAGGCTCAATCTTGCAGTGACTCGGGATGAGTCGCATGTGAGTGTTGGGGGCATGTTGGCCCTTGGTTATGTATTAAGGAAGAAATTGAAGAATAAGGAAGAATAAAGATGAAGTACGAACCACGCGGAAGGAACATAAACTGAGGAAGGGTCGAAGTGGTTAAAGAAGTAGAAAAGAAGGAATGAAGTAAGGAAAAGAAAGTCGTTGAAAGAGAAGATCAAGGAAGATAAAGCATCAAATAATATGGATTGTGGACAAATCATCAAGCAGAAGAAGACACCAATGAATACTTTGGAGCACCTTGTGGAAAAGAAGGAAGGATAGGCTGGAGAAGCCCTGAAAACGCGGGTCATGTGGACCTAGGGTGTTGGATCTAGGGTTTTGACACCTAGACTTTGGTCTAAGGTTCTCCAAGAGTCATGTAATGTATAAATAAGGTCTAGAAGAGTCGAGAGGGATTGGTCATTGTTCATTGGTGGTTATGACTATTGTTTATTATTGTTGTCGTTGTTGGTGATAGCAATATTGAGCCTGTATTTTGGATCTTCAGTTGGGTGCGAAGATCAACCCTCCAAATGGGTGCGTAGGGAGGGAAGAGAAAGAGAGAAAGAGAGAGAGAGATATGCAACTAAGTGAAAAGATAGAACTGTATTTTTTCATCTAATAATATCAAGAAACATAGTTTTGTGGACGTAGGCCTAGGGAGAGGGTGAACAATGTAAATCTTGTTGTTCTTTGTGGTTGATGTTGTGTTATTTTCTATCTGTTATACTGTTATGGCGTGGTTGTTTTCCTTATTAAATATAGAACGTATGAGCTAACTTCACGAATCTAAGTATAATATTGTTAAGGAATATCTGGGTATCTTGCATTGTTGTTCTAGATTCACCTTGCACTTCCTCTGGTTGTAGACACATGTGTCCTGCAATCCCCCTATTGTTACTTCGGGTGAGACTTCATCTGCTTCGCAGGTGTTGCCGAAAGAGCCAGTAGTTAGGGCCTATTGGTGCGTTGTTAAAGTTTAACCCTGGGTTTGCCCCTATTCCAACAAAGATAAGATTCTAGCAGGATTTCACCAATAAGTACAGAAATAAAGGGACAAAGCTTGGCATGGAAGACACATAAAAAGGAAGAGTTTCATGGAAGAAGACCTAGTCTTGGTATATGATAGTAAATTTCTTCAGCACCCAGGAAAATTCAGAATGCATTGGTTGGGACCTTACAAAGTGAAGACTATCACTGATGGGGGAGTTGTACAATTGAAAGAATAAGTAGGTACATAACTCAGAAGAATGATCAATGGGAGTTGACTGAAGTTGTATAGGGACAGTCGATCTCCTAGTACTTAGGAAGTTACCGCGTAGTAAAAAAAACAGAGAGAGAGAATAATAAGAATAATTCATCGCACATTGAGAGCCTCGACAAAACAGGACTAGGCAGATGGAACGGGGTGCTGCAAGAAAACCAGGGTTCGAAAAACATGATGCATAGAAGAACGATTAATGGGTAAAAAGGTACCATGCATAGGAAACATAATGAAAAGTGGAAAAAGTGACAAGTATTAGTGCGACACAGCTGTCATTTCCCTGACACGCTATAAATTCGGAAGGAGGGGGGAAAACTGACCCATTGTGATTTTAGCTAAGGAGAAAAACATTGATTCAAGTGGAAGAATGATAGAGTGTGGAATTGTGCTACCACCCGGTGAATTGAGAGATTTTCGGTTGAATTTAACCACCATGTCACCACCGTGGGTTGGAGCACCAAGCATAACCGGACGAAGCACCCGGAGTACTACATGGGGACCACGAGGCAGAACTAGTGAGATGGTCACAATGGTGGATGTGGAAGAAATCCACACATTGAAATACGAGCAAACCACATTACATGTGGAGGAGGAGAAATAATCCACACAAGAGACCGAGCAGCTGGTAGAGGATGTTGAGCGAACGAAATCTGACATGTTTAGGGAAAAAGGGCCACATATAGCAGAATTGGCCATGGAATCCAAGCAGCAAGGCCTGGAGTTGGAACTAGATCAGGAAATGTAGCAAGAGGGGGGAGTACCATCCGCACAAGGTAAAAATAAGTTGAGAGCCGAAACCAGTATGAAGGGCATGCAACGCACTTCGACAGAGCTAAGTATAGTAATGTCGAAAATTCCAAAGGAAGTAAAAACCAGGGATAAAATGGTAGGAGGAGTCGACAGTCTTAAAGAATTTGACCATGATGTCTCGTATACCACAAAGTTCCCAGATTGGCAGCGCATAGCTACCTAGAGAAGTCCCATCAGGCGCACCACTGTTGGAGCCTGCATAGTGGATTTTATGCCTATATAACACAAGTATCATGAACCTCTTAGAAATATCGCATTTCGGGCACGGGAAATACATAAATGCATGTGTTAAAGAGTTTCTAGAAAGGGTGCATGGAGGCATCCTATGGATGGATAGGTCAGTACCGATCAATGTTTACCTCATCATAGAGATTATAGGGCTACCCATAGATGGGGAGAAGCTGGAGAAATACCTAGAAGACAAGACTCGGGCAAAGGCCATCTCCAATGAGATTAAAGTGAAGTATGGCACAGAGAGGGGGAACAAAGGAATCATGATTAATGACATCAATGATCCTACAACTCAATTTTCAACCAGATTTCTCGTTTGCAAATTAATGTGCAAGTGCTGAAAAGAAGAAGTGTTCGCAGGAGTAGTAGAAGTTGCAGCACAGTGCAAAAGGGGGAGCTCGATGAGTTGGGCCCCGTACCTACTCAACTGATTACTAGAATACTATAAGGATGCACAATACTATGGCTTTGAGTTCCACTATTCATGGTTACTCATCCTCATTGCACTTATGGGGTGGCATGAACCGACATATATGATGTTCCTGACAAGAATAGGAAAATGTGGTGCAACATGCTACATATCGTTGTGAAGCACCACAGATCCCAAGGTAAATAAATTCAACAATGACATGTCCATGTAATACTTAACAAAGATTCAGAATGACATGATAGAGACATGGAGGATATCACAAGAAACTATCCAGGAGTATGGATAGATAGCTAATTTCCACGCATCACATCACAACATGTGGATACAGGCAAAGAAATACCCCACCAAGGAGTGGTTGCAATTGAAGTATTGTGTGACAATGCAGGTCATCCACATGGAGGTCCAAGAGTGTCCTGAGGAGTGGAAATTACCATAAATCCCAACCGCAATGCCACCAGTACAAGTCCAGACACAGGGTAGAAAAGTCCCCGCATAGCAAGTAGGCAGGAATGGCGCTATCCAGCAAACGAAAACAATAATAGGCACATGAGGGTAAGCAGCTCCATTTGAAATAGGACTAGGACATAAAATAAGTCACAACGTGTTCCCACACAGGGTCCATAGGCTACAAAGCAGGTACCGGGAGGACCGACAAGATAGGTGAGTGTAGAGGAGGTGCAGATAGAGGCACAAGATATAACCATGGACGAAGAAGTTGAGAAAGACACTGGTATGGATACACAGATGCCCAAAGCATCTGAACAACTAGACGCTCAAAGAAAGAGAATAGTGGAGAAAGTAAGTGGCTCCAAGAAGAAAGTGAAGGCCCGCAGGAAACAAATTGAAACTTCACTGATAGCAGATGACGTAGAACTGATAGCCACGACAATAGAGGATCGACTGTCAAAATTATGGGAAAATGTGGAAAACCATCGAGCTTCAATATTGGAACAGGTACAGGAGGTAAAAATAGCACTAGAATATTGAGGATCAAGGTGGAACAACAACAATAGGACAAACTGGCATGAGTAAGAGAAGGAGCACCTGTCAGAGAAATAGTACAAATCATAGTACAGGGAAGTGTTAAATTTATCATAACACTAAATATGTTTTTCATCGATGAGGAAATGACACAGAATCCCATGAAGGATATCGAAACGTTAGAATTAGCAATTCCCAAGATACCAACAAAGGTGCTATATAAGTTATAGGTTAGCGTCGCACAGGAGATTCAGTCCAGAGCAAGGTTTGACACGACGAATCTACAAATAGCGTAGGAAGAAAATATGGCATTGAAGGAAGCCATAAGCCAAGAAGGGCATAGGAAAGAGACAGTGCAACAAAAAGTGGACCAGATGGAGACCCAGATAGATAAAGTCTTTCAAGCTATCTCAGATGACATAGTATCTGAGGAAACATCTTTAGAGGAGAAGATAACAAAGATAGTGCAGACTCTACAACAATATAAGGAGAAGATAAACGAAATGGAGGAGTGTGTGGTACCTATGACTCCCCCGACAGTCCGAGCGCAAAGATAACAAGATGTGACAACAACTGTAGAGAACATCGCACAAAATATACATAGGGTGGCGGAATTGTTGGAGAAGAGCGACCAGCTATGGACCCAACTATTAGAAGATGGGAACCTACAAGAGATGTAAGGGAATGAAGATAAGTTGCATGCAACAATGGAATATGTCAAGCAGTGACAGAGGAAAATATCCCTGCCAGAGAATATTTATACGACCGTATAAATGAAGAACCTTCAAGTAGAAGAAAAAGAAGTACAGGCGCAAAAAATCACACGACAGGCTCAGTTGGAGCTCTTACAGGAAAAGGAAGAACAATTGGTCATGGAAATTGACGCAGAGAAAGCATGCCTCAAATAGATAGGCTTGGAGGGGGGTGAGATATTAAGACTTCCAGTCACTGCACAGGTGGTTGAATCCATGACAACAAAGAGCAGCCAAGCTCAAGAGCAGTGCCAATGAATATTAGGCATCTACGAACCACTGGCACAAGCAGTGGCAGACACGAGATTTATACAGTGACTTGGGATGAGTCACGATGTCAGTATTTGGGGCTTGTTGGGCGCAGGCCAACTTGGAGGGAAAGGCACGACGTGGGAGGCGAATGTGCATGCAAAAGGATCAACACGTGTAAAATAGATGCACATGCAGAAGAGGAAGGCATGCGATGCACACATGCAAGAATACCTATCCAGGATAGGGTTAGGGTTTTGGGTAAGAGAATGTAATGGCTGGTAAGCTAGAGATATGTATAAATAAATACCTAGGAGGTCTAGCTAAGGGGTTTTTTTGGTGGGTTTGATGTTTCTGGGTGAGGTTGGTTCGGATTTGATTGAAGACTAGCTTGTTCAACCATTGGTAGTAGTTGATGGTTATAAGTTGGATCCAA
This sequence comes from Picea engelmannii, assembly GCA_009831015.1. Taxonomy (NCBI): domain Eukaryota; kingdom Viridiplantae; phylum Streptophyta; class Pinopsida; order Pinales; family Pinaceae; genus Picea; species Picea engelmannii. The sequence continues at coordinate 59,927 of ML806783.1, read as the reverse complement.
TTTTGTAAGCTGTCGAGATGGGGGGAAGGAATGAAGTTAGATCTTGAGGGTTAGATCACAAGTCGAGGATCCTAGTGTGATCTAGTCTGCCTCAATGTAATATGTTAACCTATGTTGAGGAAGGTTTGTAATGCATGTGGTGCTATAGGTTGAGTCAATGATAATAAAGAGAAGAATAGCCAAATCTTTGTGTGCATAGCCCAGGAGGGGTGAATCATGGTAGAATTGCATTGTGTGAATGAATTTTATGTATATTCTTTGATTTTGATGATTAGATGTTAGATAAATGAATGAAGGAATTAGTTAGCTATGATATTTTACATGCATGAGTAATAATTACAGTGTAATAAATCTACATGTATGAACTAATGAATGATAAAGGTCACTAAGGTTAATCTCAGATCCCCATTCATTCCCCAGCTAATGGAATATGATCATTGCATCCACCCACATAACTATCTCGGGTGAGACTGCGCAGTGCACCCTGTGTATTGCGTTGCCTTCTAGTTTACCAAGGGGGGCAGTAGTTTTAGAGGGATTTTTTTGGAAGCTTGTTTAAATATGAACTTGGGTCAACTTATGATATTAAAGTAATATCAGAGTAGATAAATTAGTAACCAACATCATCTAGAAGAACCTCATCTCGACTGAGGTCATCAAACATTTGGGGTTGTTGACAACACCACACCCACAACCATAAAACATGTTGATTAAAGTTGGTTGTCATTGATGTCAACCCTTGAAGAAAGACCCGTAGCACAAAGTTTTGGGTAATGGACCCAATAGTGTTTGATGTAAATATGACTCATTATTGTTTTGTCATGGTTGATAAGAAGTAAATATGGAT
>ML806783.1:20038-31087 GCA_009831015.1 Picea engelmannii | reverse complement strand
CGTGGGGAAGAAGTTTCAATGGATTGTATTACTGGTTTACCCAAATATGAAGGAAATAATTTCATCATGGTATTAATGGATCGACTAACTAAGTATGCCCATTCTCTCTCTCTCTCTCTCTCTCTCTCTCTCTCTCTCTCTCTCTCTCTCTCATCCTTTTAAATCAATTAAAGTAGACGCATCATTCATGGAAACCCCGAGATTATTATAAGTGATAGAGATCCAATTTTCAATGAAAATTTTTGGACTGAATTATTTTCTTGTTTGGGTACTCGATTGGCTCATAGCTCATCTTACCACCTTCAATCTGATGGGAAAATTGAGATTGTGAATAAATTTATAGATGGATATACATGTTTCTTTGTGTCTTATAAATAGATACAATGGGTCAAGTGGTTTTCGAGGGCAGAATGGTGGTACAACACATCCTTCCATACTTCATCAAAAATGTCCCCATTTCTATCACTTTATGGTTATCATCCTCCATTTATCACATCTCTCTTGAAAGGGGTTTCAAATGTTCAGGAAGTGGAGGAGCGCATAGGGCACTGAAAATAGGTTCCCAAACTTAGATTGAGACAACTTGGTTATGGAACAAAAAAATATGAAACAACAAGCATATCAACATCACAGTGAAAGGGAATTTGAAGTGGGGGTTTGGGTATTTTTGAGGATACAACCATATAAATAGATGTATCTCAAGAAACAAAAGAAGGGATATAAATAAGAACCTAAATATTATAGATCCTATAAGATCTTTCAAAGTATTGGAAGTATGGCTTACAATTGGAGTTTCCTCCATATTCACATGTACATCCAATTTTCCATTTTTCTTGCTTAAAGGAGGTAATCGATGACAAGATGCCAGTACAAACTATTTTTCCAGATATTAATGAAGAAGGAAAAAACATACTAGGAACATAAACAATCCTTGAAACAAGGATTAAGTGGTTGCAAAATCAAGAAATTACAGAGTACCTTGTCAAATGGAAGAACCAACCAGTGGAAGAGGTGACATGCGAAGATTATTTCTTCATGCAGAAACATCTGCAGTTAGTGGAGTGTTGAGGAAAACACTTGTTTGAAGGGGAGGGGCATGTTAATCCCTAGACCAAGCCACATGTTATGTATAAAACCCCTTATTAAACCCCTATATATTGAATTATTACATTTCTAGTGTTATATTAGTAGGTCGGATAGAACCCTTAATTGTACCCTTTGTCTCCTACACACACACACACCAAGGAGACCTAGTCTTAGGATCATCTTATCTGATCTCATATTGTATTTTAAATTGGATATATTGTAAAAGGAGGTTTCCCCCTCAAAGTGGATTGTAACATAAAATTTTAACATTTTTTTTAATTACAACGCTAAATATTAGCAATTTATTTTATTTTGTTAATACACGTTCTTTTAGTATGTTTTTATAGAGTGAGGATGAGGAGGGAACTGGAAACAATTCAATCAACTTCTTATGTCAAATTAATTTCATTTACTTATATGCCACTACAAGGAAAACGCCACCTGGCAGAGGTTTTTACAGTACCACTTCTCATTTCTCCAGTTACAATGAAGGTTTCTAGTAGAGGCATACATGATCCAGATTATTTTGAGAACGAAATGAAGGCGGAGATACAACAATGAAATATACAGAGATATTGCAATAAACACATAGATACAGTAATCGATTTGTATTAATGAGAGAATGTACAAAAACTGTAAAATTACAGAGTGAATGACTCACTAGAATGGTGGCAACTTATCTCTGAGAAGAGATGTGATGGATACTCACATTCAAAAGAAGATTTTTTTGTTTGAAATGAAGCTCTATAGGTCTTTTTAACATAAATAAAATCCAAAACCTTACCCTAGAAGATGAAACACCAAAAGGTTTGTGGGCCCTGATGGGGGTAGTTGGTACATCAACTTCCCAAGGGTGTAACTTTTGCATACGATATATGTTTGGGGTGCACAATAGCTCGTTGGAAAAGTCTATCCGAGGAATACACATTTTTCTACCACACTTTTCTTAAATCCTACAATGTGACTGTGGCATGCCCAAAAAACATTGTTTAGGGCCTCAAAATGACCTCAAAAGTTTAGGACCCAAAAATCTGTAGAAAAACTGTCAAGGTGGAAACCCCTATTTAGAGCCAATGGAATAGGTGGGTGGCCACCAATTTTAGACTAGATCATTATTCCCCCTTCAGGAAGTAATGGTCTCCATTGTGTCAAGACCCCGAGGAAGCTTTTGCTAAATCTAAGCCTTGGTGAGTTGCTTGCCTTGTTGAAGAAATTGTCCTACTTAACTTGTTGAAGGATGTTATGAACCTGTTGTTGGAGGGGTTTGATCCATTTAACAAATATAGCTACATGATATTCCTAAGTGTTGTAATACTCAATTAGTGAAGATGCACCATGAAGGACATGAAGGGATTTACCATAACTTGGATTCACTGGGCAATGTGGAGGCACCCCCGTAGGTGCAATAGGAATATCTTGGTGCTCTTCTACAATCTTTTTTATTTGTTTCAGTTGGATAGAAGGGTATTGATCTGAGGCTTCAGTGGTTGTAGTGTACTTCTCTTCTGACCAAATTGTGAAGAGGATAAACTTTGCGGTATGAGAGAATAATTTGCATCACGGTTTTGTCGGGACAGTAGTCAGAACTACCTACGGTATCCTGTAGGGTTGACCCCTTAGAGTAATAATGAAACTATGGGATCGAGACTCATAAAAAAACATGATTCCTCCACATATATGGCTAGCACAAAATAAAATCACAGACTTCTAATGGGGAAACATCACACAATACCTCATCCTTAAAGCGTTTGATGTCATATGACAGGAGGCACTACTCATTGACACGCATATATTGTTCCTGGAGAAGCCATTCGATGTTGTATGGTTGCAGGTATGGTGTTTTCGTCAAATCGAACTGCTCGATGACCTCCATTGAGATAATATTCTTCTAGCTTCCAATATCAACAATAAAATTCAATGGGGTCCCCTTCACCCATATATGTGAATAGAAAAGGCACTCCCCCTCCTCAGGATCCTTTGGTTCTTATGGTTGGATTGTTGTAGTTGTGACGGTAGCAATGGGTTCTGCATCAATTATATGTATCCTTTTATTATTGTCTGAATCAGAGTCTGATTCATGTCTCAGATCTGTTTCTTTGAGCTTGGATACCAATGATTGTTTCGAGTGACATTCATCGGTGTTGTGCCAAGGGATTTTGTGGAAGTCACACCACTTCCCAGTGTCCTTCTTCTTCTTCCTATTTCTCTTGTTTTCCTGCGGATTGGACTGGTTGTATTGAGGTTGGATATTATGTGGATTAGGGTTTTCTTTACCATACTTTGGTTGTTTCTTATTTTCGTACCCAAATTCCTGATTTTTCTGGTGCTTAAATTTATGCTCTATTTTGACAACATATCGATAAGTTGCTCCCATTGATGAGATGTCCAAAAACTCCATTTCAGTTTGTATGTACCTGTGTAGAGCCCCACGGTATTTTAGAACTAGATGTCACTCAGAGTCTTTGATACCCATCTTGGTGGGCAAGGTATGGAAGGTATTTGTGAACTTTGACACTGTTTGGCCCCTCTCTTGATACAATGTGGTCCATCTCATGTATTGATTATCATAGTTTCCCATAGGGTAATATTTCTCCTTGACCACATCCATAAAAGTATCCCAAGTGGGCTCAACCCCAAATATTCTAGACTCCTCTGTGGAATTTTTCTCCCAGTAAGTTTCCCACCAATGTTTGACATGGGGGAGAGCCTTAAGGAGCGCAAAGGTGATCTTTTCTCTGTCAGAAAAATTGTGAACAGAGAAATAATATTCTATCAAATTTATCCATTTTTCCAAAGCATATGCATCTATTTGACCTTTAAATACGGGAATATAAAAATTAACTTTTACCTTGAATGGGGAAGCGTCTCCAAAGAAAATGCTTGAGGAAGACACACCTATTATTGTCAGTAAATGTTGAAGGATTTGGGAAAAATTCTCCAACATATTGTTCCTCTGTTGCGCAAGGGATTCTGTGAGCAACAGCTTAATGGGATATTTTTCTCCCTCATATCTCTTCTCTTCCTCTATGGGAGGTTTCTTGGGCTTGCGAGAGTGGTTGTCCTCAAGAGAAACTAGCTCGAGACCCAACTCTCTATACTCTAACCTTGTCGGGGAGATGCACTAAGAAACAAAAAGGAGTAGCCAACTCTGATCCTATTGATCCGGATTATTTTGAGAATGAAATGAAGGTGGAGATACAACAACGAAATATAGAGAGATATTGAAATAAATGTAGAGATACAGTGATGCACAATTTTTATTAATGAGAGAAATGTACAGAAACTGTAAAATTACAGAGTGAATGACTCGCTAGAATGGTGGAAGCTTCTTTGAGAAGAGATGTGATGGCTATTCTCATTCAAAAAAAGATGATTATGTTTACAATGAGGTTCTAGATGCATTTTTAACATAAATAAAATCCAAAACCCTAACCCCAAAAGATGAAACACCAAAAGGTTTATGGGCCCCAATGGGGGTAGTTGGTATGTCAACTTCCCAAGGGCGTAACTTTTGCATACGATCTATGTTTGGGCTGCATTATAGCTCGTTGGAAAGGTCTATCCAAGGAATACACATTTTTCAGTCACACTTTGTCTAAAGCCTACAATGTGACTGTGGTAAGCCCAAAAACATTGTTTAGGGCCTCAAAACGACCCCGAAATTTTAGGACCTGAAAAGATGTAGAAAAACTATCAAGGTGGAAACCCCTATTTTGAGCCAGTGGAATAGGTGGGTGGCCACCGATTTCTTCTTGGATCAATACAAATAGAGGTTTTAGTAGTTGTTTTTTTACTTAGTAATCTTAAATAATATTTACCACAGTCGTGTGATATATTAAAAATTGCACTGGTGTGTACCCAAACACATGCACTGACATTAGGTTGCACTAATTTAAAATATTGATTTAAAATAATAAAAAACAAACTATTTTCGTTGCAGATTTTACCTCTACACGCACTAGTGTGTCATTCTCTATGATGCACCTACTTAGGTTTAAAAAAATTTAATTAAAATATGGGTTTATTGCACCTTATAATTTATGCATTGTAGTATTGGTGTGATAAATTAATAATAGTACCATTGCACACCATAGATACTCACACTTATGTGGGTTGCACACATTTGTAATAAAGTATCGATTTCAAAAAGAATCATTAAAAAAATATTACTTTTGCTCCATATACCTACAAACACACCGATGTGTTTTAAATAAATAATGCATGAAATTAGGTTTAAATATTTTGAATTAAAATATTGGTTCTAAAAAATTAATCATAGAAGTATTATTGGTGCTCTCTATAAATCCACAATTGTACCACGTGTTCTCTCACTTAATAATAATATCAATGCATGCCAAAGGCACACACATAGATGTTGTATCATGTGCATTTGTAATAAAATATTCATTTCCAAAAAACAATTTAAAAAAAATATTACCAATGCACTAGAAACTTATAAATGCACCAGTGCATTTGGATATCATGTGCAGCATGATAGGGTAAAAAAAATTAAAAAAATGTTACCAAATTGTAATTTCATTTGTAACTTTCTTCAATTCTTCAAACCATATAAGCATCAGTGCTCACTATCCACCTATAATTTCCTCATTGTGTGGTGTTATTGTTTACGTAATTGATTCCTTCACTTCCATGATGAATTTGGTTCTCGGGCTCTTTTTTTTACTCCTTTTATGGGTATTCACTATCTCTTGGTTTCTCATTTAATCCAACTTCTGAGTTAGAGCCACCAACCTCCCCAAAAGGCCCAAAATTTCTCTCCAGAACCACCATGAGGAGGGCCATGTTACAACAGATATCAACTACTTGTTCTTCTAGCCTCACAAATATATTTACTATTGCATCTCAAAGGTTGTTATGATTTGACTCATCAACCATGGCTAGGGTTTTGCGACTTCCTTTTTAAGCCAAATCATGGATCCTACAACTTCCCACAAAAAACCCAAAGAAAACTACTCTAATACCAATACAATTTGTAAATTGTCATGGATATTCCACTAGAACAGTTTGTCACAATAAATCTTGCAATATTCTGAAATATTTTGTTATTCAAATTATTTTCTTAGATCCCATATTTATTATTACTATCTTAATGCTAAAATTTATGGAAATAATTGAAATCTGAAAATGAAGAACAAGAAAATGAGCACGCCAATCACACAAATGAACATAATATGTGACCTAAGAAACCTGTTATGGGAGAAAACCCAGCTCGAAGGTGAGGCCTATGTTCTTCTCTCTTTTCTTTAGTTACGAAAATGCAAATACAAATAAAGGGGCACTCACTGTGGAGTTTTCTTTGACATTGTGGCTTGAATGACTACTGCAAAATCTTCTTCTTCCTCTGTTATGCTCTCAAATCCCACTCCTAATTGCTTTGCTCAACTATGGAACAATCATAATGCTAAAAGAATGGAACCTCCTCTCTTCCTAGCAACCCAATATTTAACATAGGTTGATAGTCATCTAGGGCTAGGGTTTTTGCATTCTCAATCCTCAATTATTGTTAAGCTTTTGGACCTTCTAGAATATTATTGAAATTCCATGCATGAATATCCCCACATGTGTAAGTAATGGGTGTTGACATGAAATCCACTTAGTACCATGGTGGTAAACAAGGTAGGCCAACTTGCGGGAGGCATAACGTCTACATATGAACTCCATATGAAGTGATTTTTGATTTGTTGGAAAGCTCTCAGTGTGTAGAACAACGACAAGGGGTTTGGAGCTATGATTGAAACTTTTTGACCCCAAAAAGTGTAGTTTGATGCCTCAAAATGGCTCTAGAAGATGTCATACCTCAAATCTCTAAACTAGGACCTGCCACTAAAATGCGCCCTACAATTTAATTCCTTTGATTTTTCCACCTAGAAAGTACCAATATAGATGAAAAAACTATACAATGGTTCATTCCAGACCGTTCAATGGAAATCTACAAAGACCATCCTCCTCATAACCTTACACAACAATTTGATATGTTATTTATTTTATTTTGTAATAAACACTTAACTTCATAATTGAACTTGATTATCAAGTTAATTAAGAGTAATTATTTCTTCAAAATAAGAACATACGGTGCATCTATTATGTCTCACACTTTTCCATTGTCCGAAAAAACTCAAATATTTCCTTTAGTCTTGATTCTAAGATTTTCATTATCATAAAATTTGATTGAGTCACCATTGGACTATCTTCTTAGTTTCTCAAACCATTCCTTATTCCATCTCATGTGTTTTATTGCACCTGAAACTAAATACCAAGCATCATCTAAAGTGTCTATGTCTACCAAGGATATCAAGAAATCTCCTATGATATACATTTTATGAGAGTCTTTCTTTTTAGTAAACTACCCCGAATGTTTGGTGTCCTTACCTTTCTTGACCTTTTGTTAGTAGTTGTCTTATGTAATACAATCTTTATTTTTGCAATAAAAAAGGTAATGTCTTGATTTGTCTTTTGAGATTTTTCATTTTTCTTCTTGGAATATGTACACTTATGGTTCCATCACACAAATTTGTTGTTTGTCTTTTCACTTAATGTTGTTTCACTTGTATTATGTTTTACTCACTTTTTGTTTCTCCTTTGTCAACACCATATTTCCTAGTTCATCTAAAGATAAACCAAGTTCCTTATGTAACACAATAATTCTAGTGGAAGAGGGTTGAAACACTTATCAATTCATTGCTCATTAGTGCAACAATGTATTTTTCCTCCACCTTGAATCTAACAACAATTGGTTGATCTCACCACATTTTGAATATGCATCATAAAGTTCATAACAAATTCTCCTTCCTTCGTCTTCAATGTGTAGAGATAATTTATAACGTACAAAACCCTTTATTGATTTGTCGTCTTACATAAATAATGTAGGATGACCCAAATCTTGTTTGATGAATCATTGTTTCTAATATGTAGTTCAATTGATCTACAATAGAAGATCCTACATACATGGGATCCTCATCATGTGCCTTCCATTTCTTGAGATAAACCTTATATTTTGGAGCCCTCTCTTCACCTCCAACCAAATTTATAATTTTTTGATTCATTGACAATTTTTTTATCCTTTATTCCCAAATCCCATAATTTTGACTCCCAAGCTTTGTCTCTAGAACTAGTTATCTCACTACAATAAATGGTGGTGGTGGACTACATGATGAAGATGGAATCCTTCGTTTCTCCACCTTACTATGAAATATTGTTCAATTTTATGCTTTTTAAAACTCTGGAATTACAATGTCAAATTATCGATCTGACTTCAATTTCTCATAACATCTTCAACTACTTATCTTTACTCAATCCCTAAGGACCATTATAACCCACTCTAATACCATATTGAAAATCCTTCTTGTATATACAAGAACAATAATCTAATTTGATGCACCTAAAGGATGAATCTGATGATTGATGATGAGAAAATTAGTGCACCATTATTGATCATACTCACCTCTATGAACTAGAAGATATATGTGTTATGTTTGATCACGTAGTAAACCCTAATACCATTGTAGTTATTGGACTACATACCAACTCTTTTCAATGTTGTGATGGTATGAAACACTTGGGAATATTTCTTATCTTGATCTCTTGTGGTGAATTATCTTAGTTACACCATGGTTGCCCAATCTATTACATTGTGATTACGACTAGCATAATCACAACAACAAACAAATTGGCATTGCAATTGACATGTCCCTTCAACAAAATTATATGGTTTTTGAGGAGCAAAAATTGAATTTAAAATATACAGTTTGAATCTAAATGAACATTAAACATTTAGATGGTCATCACAAGAAACTCAAAACATAATTTACCATATGATTATGCCACTCAAATCTGTATAGAAAAGCTAAACTCTATCTGATTGAAAGTCTCAAATACATAAAAATACAACCACACAACCACTTGAAGATGTATGTATGGAGTGATGGCCAAGCAACTCATATGCATACAAGTCTTAGGCTCTCAAATATGCCTAGACCATAGGCCAACAATATAAAACTCTCAATCTCACACAACACACTACTACATATGACCAAATTTTCCACGGTTTTTCATTGCTATTGCCAAACATATCCATCGCACTTTCCACGAAAGAAAAGACTATTTTTCGTGGAACTTTTTTCGTCGCTATATCCACGAGCTAGGTATTTGTGGAAGCAGCAACGAAATAAGACCTCCACATGTCATCATCCTCAAGATAGGTTTACCTTAAAAAGCATGGCAATAGGGACGAAAAACCATGCCAAAGTAAAAAACTTACCAACAGATTACAACGCAGATTCCATACGTGCGATGAAAAAGCATGAAAATTTGCAACGAAAAATCGTGGCAATAGCGACGAAAACTCTTGGTAGAGAAAAAACTCACGAAGATATTACAACGCATATGTTATATATGCGACGAAAAACCATGGAAAAGTGCGTCAAATTTTTGTGGCAATAGCAAGGAAAATCCTTGTCAGAGTAAAACCGTTACCTTTGGCTTGCGATGAACTTTCATTGATATTGCCATGCCTCCTGTAGGTTTAAAAAAAAAATCTACATGAGAAGTTGGATGTTGGGATTCATGAGATATTCTAAAACAATAGGTATGATATCCACCATTTCTTATTGCTATAAAAATGTAGTAATATTGTAACATTGTGAATTGAAACTTATCTTAGGTAAACATTAACCATACAAAGGATTTTTGTGCAATATCTACACTAATGGAAAGGTTTGAGAAGAACTTGTCCACAATGGATTCAACCATGGGAGTGGATGGGGGACATAATTAGAATTAGGGTAATAGGGCTCTATGGAATTAAGTGGATCATCTCCCACCATGATTTTATAATTATTATGAAGTGGGGTATATTGAAAGGAATTACTTATATCCTCGCCATCCTTGATGTGGGTACTACCAAAAGACAATGCATAATACACATGATTGTGTACAACTGATTAATAAATGGGAGGAACAATACATGAGATAGAGTAGTGATAATATGGTGAATTGTGAGCTTTATATCCATGGTGAAAATATAGTAGTTTGTGCCTACATTGGGATCAATATTGTCACCTAGTTTGGAGCCAATTCTAGCACAAACATGAGAGATGCAAATCAAGGACCCATATATCAAGATTTATAGTGAGCACAAATGTTTGATGTACTATGAAAGAAAGGTTACTTTAAATATGTAATTAAGGTGATGTAGGAAGCTATTCATGCTATAAACACAGTTACTATGAATGCAAGAAATAGAAAACCTTCCATAATTTGGCCACTAAGCCAATGCATGATTCTACTAGTATATATAGTGGAAGATGAAGTCAAAGAATTTTTGAAAAGTTTGCTATAGATATTAGACAATGATAAATCCACAATAAAGTTAAGGGAGGTCTTGTTGACGTGAAAAATTGACCGCTCGTCAACTGGAAGAGTGAGTCCATTCTGGAGTTGTCTAATTAACTCAAGCCATTTGGATTGACTCACCCTGACGAGTTTAATGGCTTCATTGGCCAATCTAAATTCCTAAGGGAAGCAAAAAACAACTAAAAGAAAAATAAAAACTTACTAAATAATAATCACTGAAATATATATGTACATCTAAATATATATATATATACAATTTATCTAAGTAATATTTATATGAGAGGTCAATTTATCATATATACAATATATACAAATCACAAGTTTTAATCTAAACTCATAAAAATCGAATGTAAATTGGTTCTTTTAACAACAGTAATAAAGAGAGTGAAAATTCTATTTATTTTTTATTTGTTTTCTTGTATGTATACATTCAAATATTAAACTACTTAATTAAGCAGAAAGATATAGATAGTGGACACCATTCTATATATAAAAACTTCTAAAATAAGAAAGCAAACAAAATAAAATAACAGACTAACCTATTAATGCATCCACCGTCTGTACAATAGAGAATATCCAACCACCTTTATC
>ML806782.1:334649-349350 GCA_009831015.1 Picea engelmannii | reverse complement strand
AAATTAAAACCCATAATAAAATGGAATGCATTGCGGATTTAACATGCATTTGACAACATTATGAATTTCAACCAAATATACATACACATAGCAACATGTAATTAACTTAAGAACATAGTTTACACACATCAATTAAATCCCACAAATGAGAACATAAAAACATAGATACAACTCTTATCTTTGATAAAAAAATTATGAAACTGGATGCAGAGGATGGATGTTCCACCCAACCATAGAGTTTTTTACTCTAAATATTAACAACAAATCACCCCTAAAATGGGGCTATGAATCCATAAGAAAGGGGTGTCTCTTAGTCCATTCAAAACCCAATTTTATCCACAGCAAATTGATTTTTCATATAGCTATCCCAATTGTTGGCACAGGGGCAGACCCAGGGTTCAACGCTTCAACAACGCACCAACAAAACCCTAACTACCGGCCCTTTCGGCAACACCTGCGAAGCAGATGAAGTCTCACCTGAGGTAGAGGCAGGGGTGGTTGCAGGACTCAAATGTATGCAACCTAGCTGGGACACAAATATGTGATTATAACACTTAACAAAGAACTTATCAATTAATATTCATTAGTAATTAATCCTTATTCAAATCGTAGATCCAAACCCTAATTACAGAGCAACGCATTATTCAACAAGATCCAACACATTCAAGCACTTAACATATGGAAAAAGATCAGATCTAACATTCATTCACATTATTCAAGCACTAATCTATCCTACTAGATTCATCTAAACATTAATTACTGTACTTAAGCTTAAATTACATACACAAGACAATAACCAGAATGCACAAAGCAACCATAACACAAGATATACTTGGTTCACCCCAGTGTGGGGCTACGTCCACCAACTCTTCATCTTCTTTATTATCTTTTGTCAATCTCCTTACATGCACAAAGCCTCATAACCCACTCCACATAGGACAGGAGATCTTCCCACCTCGCTAGATCCTCCTTCCCTGAGTTAGGTCACTACAAAAATCCTTCTTACACAGTCTTTACACAGGCCTCTTACAATCACTTGCACTTAGCTCTGCAAGTCTTAACACATGGTATGCACAAAGCATCTACAACTATTCACACTTAGCACATTGGCCTCTTCCTACATCTCCTAGATATCTATTTATACATTACAAAATGGGCCTAAGCATGGGTAAACCCATAGGTCGACATCCCATACCCGTTACATAAACTCTAATCCCAAAAACTGCCCTAAAAAGGGGTCGAGATCCCGCGATCTCTTCTTCGACTTGCGCTTCGCCTTCGACCAGCCTGTTGAAGTCCCAAAAGAGGTCAAACATGACCAAGGATCTCCAAAACTTGGTCAAGGGCCAACAGACCCCCAACACTCACATGTAACTCGTCCCGAGTCACTCTGGTCTAGGCAACTCTGCCTCAAAATCCTTGAGCTTGGCTCGAGCTTCTTCAACCTGTTTCTACGCCAAGGCCTCCTGCTTGGAGAACTCTTGAATAACGACCTCATTCACAGGTCCCTCTAAGCACTATTCTACCAAAGTGACTACTTGTTCTAGCTCTGCTCCATGACCTTCAATCTCCTCAAAAAGTAGGCAAGCTGCATCCTGGACTCGCTAAAGCTTTTGAGTCACCTCCATGACTTTGCTTTGTATGGCATGGACCTGCTGCTGAGTTGTGTGCTATTCTTGGGATCTTTTCATCCTCTCAACTGATGACAGGATTTTCAACTACACTTGTACTACTGCTGCTTGCTGCTTTTCTTCCTGGAGTTGCGAGTCTACTGTCTTTAGTTCAGGGTCCTCGGTAAGGCACTCATAAGTCTGTGAACTGTGACTGCTTAGTTGTTTACATTCCATGAATAATGCTTTGATCCTTTCAAATACGCTTCGGGCATTTTCTTCTCTCTGGTCTTGATTTTCTTGCAGAGTGCTTGGCACTGTTTGTATCTCTAGTTCTACGATTCTCTATTGAAGTTGTTGAATGGCTTCCGCAAGCTTCACAACTTGATTTACTACTGGGTCTTCTTCCATCTTCTCCAAGATTGTCACAGAGCGAAGTGATATGTTGACTGTTTCTTTAACTCTGACCTGCTCCGCGAGAAACTGCTCTTTCTCCTGCTGGATCTGCGCTTTATTTTCTTTCAATTTGGTTTGGAGGTCATCCTTCTCCTACTGCACAAATCGATGTTGGTCTATGATTTCCTCTTGTGCTTGCTTCAGGGCCATTATGGCCCGTTCTTTTTCTTCCTGTACGCGGCAAAGGAGAGCTTCATTTGCGTCAGCTATTCTGTGGAGTTGGGTAGGCTCATCTCCCAACTTTGGTTCTTATGGTGGCGATGGCACAGTGGGCACTGCGCGACTGGAGTGAAGGGCTTGTTGTACACCTCTTAGCTCTGTCTCAATTCTATCATACATGGATTCTTGTTTGGCTTGATTTATCTGCAAAATGTCTTCCGAGGCATCAGATACAACTGCGATAATAGAGTCGAATTCATCGACCGTGAGCACAGTCTGCAGCTTCGGCTTACTCACTTTGGACTTTTTCCGCGATGTAGGTTTCGTGGGGGAAACCTTTCTTTTCTTGGGTGTCTCTACCTCTCCAAGGGGGTTCCTAGGTGGTGTTACTTTGCCCTACTTCTGCTTCTCTTCTTCGCCTTCTTTCTCTTCTTTGTCCACTTCGTCGTCTCCTCCTCCGCTAGGTGAATCTGATGTAGTCTCTTCTGATGTGCTGTGTATTTCCTGTACATATTTCTTATTTTTCTTCCTGCTACTGATGGGTGCATCATACTCTTTGCGAGTAACCACTGGACTTCCAATGAGGTTGGGGTCGGACAGTTCTGCCTGGTCGACTGGTATTAGGAACTCTGAGGGCCATTCCTTAGTGATTTCTTCCAGGTCCTCCTCTATGAGCTTGTAGTAGGACTGAAGCTCTTCTTTACTTTCGTCTGCGTGCGCAGTAATATAAATAAAATGCCTATATGCACAGAACTTCATAAGGGGCCTGAACCTGTCTAAAGTTTTCAATGTCATACGAGGGAAAGACTCAATATCCCTCTTCACTTGTAGGTAGTAGGTATGGAATACTACGTTTGACTTCCATTGTTTCCCCATATCACTCGAATACTAGAGCGTCGTGAACTTCATAGCTAATGGCTTGAATGGCTCAATGTCAGGGAAGGTCGCACCTTTTAGCTTGCACTCCTCGTTTTAATGAGGCTTGGATGCCTGGAAACATCACCTTCTTGACCATGAGGTCTATTAGAATATCTTCAATGACTTTTTCTATTGTGCTAATTTCATTCGACATGCACACTCGAGATATGATATCTCAGGATGGTGAAAAATACTCAATGTAACAACGAGGTCTCACTGATCACTGTGTGAAATCAACTAGTTCTCCACGGTCTCACATAATCACAATTGGCAAAAGTGTTCTTGGTGCAATGCTTGACGGGATAAATAGATATTGTCGTAACGATTTCTTTCAATGGGTCTCAAAGCCTTATTCAATGCAATTCCATCCGTTATGGCGTGGTCCCAACGATCCAATGGCGAACTTTCGGGCCATAACTGCTTTCCTAACCGTTCGGGAGCATCAATCGAACGGTCATATTGCTCCGCCATGGAAAAGTGCCATTCTGTGTTGTACTGATATTCCGAGGAAGTTCAAATTCTGGAAACCTTCCTTCTGCGAAGTTTTTTCTGGAGCTTCTTGTAATTTTTCTAACTTAGCTTTCTTATTGCTGAGCTTTCTAGCCTTTTTTCCTGTAATCTATGTTATTGGGTTCCTCTTCCCATTTTGATTCGTATCTTCTCTTAGCATAGTAACTTCATGTTGTTGATGGCCTTTCATAGGGTTTGAGTGTAATATTTCTTTTCTATCTGGTGTAGGTGCTCTGCTTTCCTATGTGGATGGGTTCTTCAAGTCTATCTGTGTTCTTTCAGCTTCGTGATCCAGATCCCTGATCCTTAACATCTTTGACTTGTTCTCTTGTTCTGCTATCAAGTTTGTTATTCTCCTAGTCATGAAATTTGTTAATTGTTTCTTTTTCTGTTCTAGGGCTTCCTCTTCTTGTTTCCTTCGCATCTGATCTTTCTCAATCTAGGTTTTTCCTAGCAAAATAGAAAATGGGGCATTGTTCTCAACAAACTTCATGATCTCAAATTATTCTTCTATCGAAGTGCCATGAGAACTCATAGATGTCTGGGTAAGTATTCCACATAGGGTTATCATCTTTCCTCAAAATAATCCTATTCCTCCTATTGAAGTAACCATAACAGGATTTCCAAAAATTTTCCAAGTTATTTATGTCATGATATTCACATGTGTTTCCTCTTCCAGGGCACAATCTACGTTGAAGTCTCCTAGTCTTGTTTCTATGTACTCTTTCTCTTTTAAGACCTTTGATAATTTGATATTTCTGTGGTCATTCAAGGTTTCTTTCATCTGTAGTAATACAGTCTCTGATTCTTTCTGGGGTTCTATCATATCTTTAGTTTCTCGGATTTTCTCATCATTTTCTTGTTTCGTATTCATCTTTTCAAATTTAGAAATCATTCTAGGACAATAAAAAACTTCATGGTCCATAACTTTACAACAAAGACAACTAGGTCTTGTACTAGAGAATTCCTTAGAAATATGTCCCAATCTTCTGCAATTGTAACAAAGGGTTAATCCTCTCTTTCTCTTAAATGATCCCCAACCTTTCTTGTACTGCACACTGGGATCACAGTAACTAACCTGCAAAAAATTATTTCTAGGATCCTACATCCATTTGTTAGTCCAAACATTCTTTCTATGCATAGGGATAACATACCTTTCATTATTTCTATCAGATCGATTCATATCAAATCTTCTTTCTTCTAACTGTGCCTTGGTTTCCAGACTATGGCAAAATTTATCAAACATACCTAGATCCATTCTTTCGAAACAAAATTTTTCACTTATATTACCTTTCTCAGAGCACAAATCTTCAATATATTACCTCTTTTCTTTAGATCAGACTTCTCTTCTCAGCACAGAGCTTCGCATGTCAATACTGTGCATTAAAGCACAGATCTACGCACAAAGATTTCTTTTCTTCAGTTCCCAACAATCACAGTTTCAGGTCCCGACAACGTAACCATTTGTTGGCACAGGGGAAGACCCAGGGTTCAATGCTTCAACAATGCACCAACAAAACCCTAACTACCGACCCTTTTGGCAACACCTACGAAGCAGATGAAGTCTCACCCGAGGTAGAGGCAGGGGTGGTTGCAGGACTCAAATGTCTGCAACCTAGCTGGGACACAGATCTATGATTACACCACTTAACAAATCACTTAGCAGTTAACATTCATCAGTAATTAACCCTTATTCACATCGCAGATCCAAACCCTAATTACAGAGCAACGTAGTATTCAACAAGATCTAATACATTCAAGCACTTAGCATATGGAAAAAGATCAGATCTAGCATTCATTCACATCATTCAAGCACTAAGCTATCCTACTAGATTCATCTAAACATTCATTACTGTACTTAATCTTAAATTACATACACAAGACAATAACCAGAATGCACAAAGAAACCATAACACATGATATACGTGGTTCACCCCAGTGTGGGGCTACGCCCACCAACTCTTCGTCTTCTTTATTATGTTTTTCCAATTTCCTTACATGCACAAAGCCTCAGAACCCACTCCGCATAGGACATGATATCTACGCACCTCACCATATCCTCCTTCCCTGAGTTAGGTCACAACACAAAGCCTTCTTACAAAGTCTATACACATGCCTCTTACAATCACTTGCACTTAGCTCTGCAAGTCTTAACACATAGTATGCACAAAGCATCGACAACTATTCACACTTAGCACATTGGCCTCTTCCTACATCACCTAGATATCTATTTATACATTACAAAATGGGCCTAAGCATGGGTAAACCCATGGGACGACATCCCATACATGTTACATAAACCCTAATCCCAAAAACTTCCCTAAAAAGGGGCCGAGATCCCACGATCTCTGCTTCAACTTGCGCTCTGCCTTTGACCAGTCTGTCGAAGTCCCAAAAGAGGTCAAACATGACCAAAGATCTCCAAAACTTGTTCAAGGGAAAACACCAATCCACCATCTCTCTTCCCATGAACCTACACAAACCAAGGAATGAGATATCCCTTCACTTCACACAGTCCCTCAAGCATTCCCACTTCCCTCTCCAACATATGTTGGATAAGAATATCTCTTTCCATGGGTTCTAGGGATGTCAGTTGTAACATGAAAATCTCATAGTAGTAAGCTCACTTTCTATTGGGTAATATATTACAAAAAAAATCACTCTACAGGCCTAACAACCTACTTCTTCATGAATTTATAGCTCCAACAAGCTTCCACACATGCCCACTATGGCCACCTTCATGCTCCAACACTTTTCATTCCTTTGTTGTCCCAAAAAATTCTCTCTTTTCCCATATAAATCTCTTAACTATAAGAACTCTCCTTTTTTCCCATATAAATTTTATTTTCTCCCATGCATGTTGACTCTCCCAATTCCTAAGGTTAATTGTCCTCATCCCCTATGTTGTCATTAACTTTGTGAAGTGAATTTTCACATACACCCTCTTACATGTGTTTAATGATTTGGGGCTTTGATACACTCAAGAGGAAATTAGAAGGTTTATACATAATGATAATCCTAGAAAGTGAGTTGAGATTAATACCCATGAATAATTCCCCCTTTGGAACCCCTATTAGACCTTTCCCTATCTTGTGGAAACTTATCCCCATTACTTAGTTTGTGTCCATCTACAACCGAAGATACATTTATTTTATTATTTTCGATATACAAAGTTCATATATTATATCATCAGGCTTGTGGCCATGTATCATATTTACATTATACATTTCTAAATCGGGGATTAAAAATGGGGACAAAGCTATAGGGGTATATTCTTAAATGAGGAAATAATGGAAGGAAAACAATGAGTTGAATCTTTGTATTTCTTTGATTGATTAACATATTCAATATATTCTGCTTCTAAAACATGATTCTCTTAAACTGACTAAGGAAGATGATCTAAAATGGTTAAAAAAAAGGCACATGCACTTATACCACAAAGATAGTCTATGAAATAAAGATGGAGGAAGTGAAGGTAGGGGATAAATAATGGTGATGAAAAATGTTTGGAAACTCTACAGTCCCATAAATATAAGGATTTTCACATGGCTTTATTTTTCAAACAGTTTTTTTAACTTGGGACAATGAATAGAACAAAAATGATCATGGGCTTGGAAAGTGCACTTTGTGCAAATATAATGATGAATGACTAGTGATTAATTTGTTTGTACATTTTCTTTATGCAAGGGAATTTTGGTATGATTCTATATTGTGAATAAATGGTAATAATAAAAGGGAAAAGGACTTTTTGTTAAGGAATTTTGAATCATGGTATGAAGATAATTTTTTAAAATATGATAAAGCCCTTCTATGTTTTGTTTTGTGGCGATTGTGGGTCACTCGATGATTTGTGAATTGTTGTGGTTTTTCCATTGGAATAGTTCATCACAACAAATCTTGCAATATTATGAAATCTTTTATTATGCAATTTATTTCCTTAGATCACAAATTTATTATGACTAGCTTAATGCTCAAATTTACGAAATAATTAAAATTTGAAAATGAAAGAACAAGCACATGAACACACCATCCAAACAAATGAACAAAATATGTGACTTGGTAAACATTATATAGGAGAAAAACCTAAATATAAGGTGAGGCCTATGATTTTCTCTCTTTTCTTTAGCCATGAAATGCAAGTACAATGAAAGGGGCACTCACCATGGAGTTGCCTTTGACACCGTGGCTTGAATTGCTTCTATAAAATATTCTTTCTCCTTGGTTATGTTCTCAATTCCCACTCCTATATGTTCTTTTCAAATATGGAACTAGTACAATGCTAAAATAATGGAACCCCTTCTCTTCCTAGTGGCCCAATATTTAACATAGTCTCATAGTTGTCTAGGGTTAGGGTTAGGGTTTTTGCATACCTCAACTCTTAGTTAATGTTATGGTTTTGTACCCTCTAGAATTTTCCTTAAATTCCATAGGTGTCTTGCACAACATGTGTGAATAATGGGGCATGCCATGGCATCCAATTAGTACCATGTTGGTCAACAAGGTAGGTCAACTTGTGGGAGATAACTTCCACATATGAGCTCTGATTCAAGTGATTTTTGAATTGTTATAAATTTATTAGTGTTTAGAGAAATTTAAATGGGTTTCTCACAAATGTTTGACCCAAAAAGGTGTCATTTGATGCCTCAAAATATATCTGGAATATTCCAAGCCTCAAATCTCCAAACTAGGACCTACCACTAAAATGGGCCCTGCAAGCCAATTCCTCCAATTTTCCACCCACAAAGTACTAGGATAGATGAAAAATTATATAATGATCCATTCTGGATCATAGCTCCCCATTTAGGGAGGATTTTGATGCCCAAAATATTTTACTAAGTGAAGTGAGGGGATTTTTCCTTTACCTTTTCCCTAGAGTGCCATTTTTCCTTACCTAGAAGTTGTCCTTTCAACCCTATCTACCGAAGGTCATGCTACCCCTATTTGGTAGGTCTAGAATTCTTCTTCAAAAAAGTATCTTTTTTCGACTCTTCCTGATATTCCATTGTTAATTCCTCTATGGTAGGTAAGAAATTCTCCTCAGTTTCATATTCCAACATGGAAGGATCATAGATTTTCAGATTTTCCACATTCACTACTAGGTAAATGTGCATATATGGGGCTAGACTGAGTCTATAGAAATTAGCACTCACCTTCTCCAATATTTAAAAATCACCATACCATAGAGCCTTGATACTCTTACCATGACCCTGTAGACTTTTTTTTTTTTATATTCAACCAAAATCTATCTCCCACCTTGAATGTTTTCTCAGTTCTATGTTGATCATGTCAGGCCTTGTACTTTTCCAGTGACTCTTTCAATGTCTTCTATACTTGCAAATGGATTTTTCTAATATTTTTAAAATTTTTATCCACTTTCAATGTTTCTCCTATGATTTATTCCCTCAATCCTCCTTGTAATACATATACAACAATCAAGGGCGAAGGTGGAAAATATTCAAACCAATTTTTAAAAGGGGACTTATCGATATATGTATGGACTGATCTGTTATATGATTTTTGAATATAGATCAAATTTTCATCTTAGGTATTTGGATTCTTATGATTGTAACCCCTCAAAATATGAACCAATGTCCTGTTGACTATTGTTTTGTACCCATCCATCTATGGATGGAAATTTGTAGATCTCTTTAAATTGGTGTTCATATTTTTCCAAAGTGTAGTCCAAAATGCACCGAGAAATTGGGTATCCTTGTTTGAGATGATGCTCCTTGGTATCCCAAAGTGCACCCAAACCTATTCAAAGAACATGTTTGTTGCTTCTTGTTCTTTCTGGTCATTTCACAAGGCATACTAATGCACATTTTTTTAACTGCCACAAATAGATAGTCATGTCCCTTCCTAGTTGTTGGAAAACCTCCCACAACATCCATGGAGATGTTATCCTAGGGTCAAGTGGGTATAGGTAAGGGATGTTATAAACCTTGATTTCTATTACTAGGCTTTTTGTTACAAAAAATATGTATTCTCTAATATATCGAGCTACATATTCTTGCATTATGAGCCAATACACATATCTTTGTAAGTTGGAAACTATCTTCCCAACACCAAAATGTCCTACATCCTTGGATATGCGAGCCTCTTTGATAAAATAAAATATTTCAGCTTTAGGAACATATAGATTTTCAAGATTGTAGAGAAATCGATCTGGATATGATAGTCATCCTTAATGTCACCTTATTTTATACAAAATTTACCCTACAGTTGTTGAAACACTTATTTGAAGTCCTCATCTTCCATGTATGCCTCTTTGTACACATCATGGGTAAAAGGATCCATGTTCATATGAGTTCCCAAAGCTATAATATTGGGTGTATATGGCCTTGAAAGAATGTCTACCATATTATTAGTCTTTCCCTTCTTATATTTGATGACTAGATGAAATTTTCATAAAAAACCCATCCACTTATAATGTCTGGTTTGTTGAAGCTTATTTTGTTCTTGCAAATACTACAGTGGATGGTGATTAGTGTGGATAATGGTTTCCTATCCCATTAGATAGTGCTTTCACTTATTAACAACTTGAACTAGGGCATAGAGTTCTTTATCATATGTAGGGTAGTTTAGGATTCACCAATGACACATTTCATAATGATAGCATATTAGCTTCCCTCCTTGCATCAAGACATCTCCCAAAGAATATCCACTTCGAAATTCTTATGGATATTGGGAAATGTAAGAGCTGGTGCTTGATTGATCTCTTATTTCATCTCATTGAAATATTTTTTCTAATTCTTTCCCCACTAGAAATTCTTACCACTAGATTTTATGGCAGAGAGTGGCGTAGCTATTTCTAAAAATGGCACTTTGAATTTTAGTAGGTATTGTTTTTCACCAAAACATATCTTAAATTTAGTGACATCGGTGGGAACTATCCACTTAAAGATGGCCTACATATTCATAGGATCTATTTTAAGTTCCCCTCCACCAATCACATACCCCAAATACACCAATGAGAGTTGAGTAAACTCACATTTATTAAGGTTAGCAAACAACTGGTTCTTTTTCAAAGTCTCCAACACCTACATGAGATGTGATATGTGCACTTCCTAGGTGGAGCTATAAAACAATATGTCATCTAAATACACTATTACAAATGAATCTAGATAGGGATGCAATGCATCATTTATCAAACACATAAATGTAGTTGGTGCATTACATAAACTAAAAGGTATTACCAACCATTCATACATATGTTGTCTTCTATTGAAAGTGGTTTTCTAGGTGTCTTCTTCTTTCACTTGTACTTGATGGTATTCTTATTTGAGATACAACTTGATGAAGTACTTGGCACACTACAACTAATCTAACAAATCATCGATCTTGGGTAGAGGGTATTGATTATTGAGTTTGAAGTTGTTCAAATTTCTATAGTTGATACACATTCACCAAGCCCCATACTTCTTGGGTTCTATGATGATAGGTAACACACAAGTTGAGGTACTTGTTTTAGTTACTCCTTTCTCCAGCAGTTGCTGCAATTGTTTCTTCACTTCATTTGCTTCTAGGATAGATTGTTTATGTAGCCCAATATTTAGTATTGGGGAGTCTGGAAAAAACTGTATCTTGTGCTCCACTTACCTCTTAGGTGATATCCCTTTAGGAGCCTAGAACAATCCTCTATACACCTGCAAAAAGTCCTCCAATTGACATTTTTCTCTTTGGTACATTCCTCCAAAGATGTCTTTACTCTTATCGATTTATCCCCTGGCTGATTCTCTCTTAAGAAAATAAATACAAATTTTCTACTAGAACTGATTAACTTTTTGGATTGGTTAGCACCTAGTAGAGAGATATTCGATTTACCTTTATGTGCATTGATGATGAAATAATTCCCATATTTGATCATGCAGTATTGGTTTTCTCTCCTCATGAAGATCACATCCCTCATATACATGTAGGGGATTTTAAACACTACACCACACACATCAAGAGGTACTACATCTAAGTCCACCTCATCAAACAATTTTTCACTTATATCAAATTTGATCTTACACTATTTAATGACCTTGATATTTTCATCCTTGCTTACCCATCCCAATGGATATAGCCTTGGCTGATCATGAACTTCCAATCCAATCTTCTTGACCAGATTGTCTACTATGAGATTGGCTTGTGAAACATAATAAAATAAATCATCCACCTTGGTATTTTTGACCGAGATCTATGCTTAACAGGTTCTTCTTCTTGGAATCTTTCTTACTATTCTTTATATTCAACTCTGGATGTATCTTCCAACACTTATATTCAATGTGACAATCAATATTATAATGGTTGTAGTGGCTGTTTAGATACTTGCATTGATGTGTAGTGGTTGTCATTTTATTATCCTTTCCTTTCCACTTCTTCTTCCCCTACTTATAAGCATGTTGGTGGTGTTTCTATTTAGAACCACTTGTTTGTCCTTTCTTATGGCCTATGTTCTACAGGTACTATGCTTTAACACATGCCTCATCAATGGTCCTATTTTTTAATAGCATCACTTGATTCAGTAGATGGATTTGTAGACCCCACATATACCCGAGGAGTACATCTAGGTTATTGGTAGATATATGCAACCCAATCACCATTTTCCCAAATTTGGCAGTGTATTCTGGCACACTCTACCCTTGTCGCCTAAAGTGATGCCAATGGATGCATTGGTCTTATACATACCCAATAGGGTACAATTGGGACTTGATGAGTCTTTTAAGCACCTGCCACTTAGTTACTAGTGGATCACCATTTAACCCAAGAGTCTATGTGTGTCTTCTCCATGAAATTAGTGCATGGACCTTTAGTTTTAGTTGAGAAAATGAAATATTCTAATATTCATCTATATTATTGACATTGAAAAACACTTCTAATTGTTGAAATCGATGATTCAACTTAACAAGATCAATATCACCTTGGTAGGTGTTGATGTCCACTTTCATTCCCATTATAAACAAAATGATACCACTGGAACTTGGTTTATCTTTATCATGCTCTTTCTTAGACTTGTTTTCTATATCTTCACTATCTTCCGACTTAAAAAAACTCTCTTCTAATACATCCCAATTTTTGTTATGAATGGATTCATTTTTCATGGCCAGGGTTAAATGAATTCCTTATTAATATAATTCCTAGATCCTTCAAATTCTCACAAAAACCCCAAATAAAATATTATTATACCAATACGATCTGTAAAATTTCATGGATATTCCACTGGAATAATTCATCACAACATATCTTGCAATATTATGAAATATTTTATTATGCAATTTATTTTCTTAGATCCTAGATTTATTATTACTATATTAATTCTCAAATTTATCAAATCAATGAAAAAAAATGAAAGAAAAGAAAATGAACACACCATCCACAGAAAAAAAACACAAGATGTGACTTGGGAAACACAACATGGGAGAAAAAACTAGCTAAAAGGTGACCACTTTCTTTTCTTCAGTTATGAAATGCAAGTACAAAGAAAGGGGCACTCACTATGGAGCTTCCTTTGACATTGTTACATGAATGGATACTATAGAACATTCTACATCATCTATTACGCTATCAATTCCCACTCCATTATTATCCACTAAAATATGGAACATGTATAATGCTAAAATAATGGAACCCCTTCTCTTCTTAGCAACCCAATATTTAACATAGTCTGATAGTGGTTTAGAGTTAGAGATATGTTTTTTTCATACCTCAACCCTCAATTAATGTTAGTGTTTTGGAACCTCCATAATCTTGTTTAAATTCCACTCGTGACTAACCCCACACATGCGAGTAATGGGGGTTGACATGGAATCCACTCAGTACCATTGTGATCAACATGATAGGTCAACCTGTAGGAGGAATAACTTCCATATATGAGCTCTGATTGAGGGGAATTTTGAACCATTGGAAATATCTTGGTGTGTAGTACAAATTTGAGGTGTTTCTCCCAAATCTTTTACCCTAAAAAGTGACACTTGATTCCTTGAAATAACTCTATAAGGTTTTGGACCCCAAATATCCAAACCGAGACTTTCCACTAAAATAGACCTTGCAAGCCAATTCCTCTAATTATTCCACCTATAAAGTACCAATATATATGAATAATTATATAATGATCCATTCAAAGCACTTGGAATTCAATGATTTTTAAAGGAAAAGATACTCTTTATGCATAAGTATCACATCAAATAAGATTTGAGGGGGAATATGGAAAATTGCAAAAGTCAAAGAAAAATGTATTTTACAAGATCTAGTAATAAATACATACATAAATTGGGGATATTTTCATTACCTAAAAGTATAATGACCCACAACCTAAATTTTTTACCAAAGGTACCTTGATGTGTATTCTCAATAAAATCCAAATTTCACTATCTAAAGAGGCCCATAAAAAATGTTATATTGAAAATGCCCAGATGAATTTCTTGAAGAAGAAAAACCTTATGATCGATTCCCTGATACCAAATTTTATTATCCAAAGCCTTATAAATGATACAAATCCAATGAAAATAGTCCACTTTGAGGGGGAAACCTCCTTATACAATATATCCAATTCAGAATACAATATGAGATGAGATAAGATGATCCTAAGACTAGGTCTCCTTGGTATATATATAAGAGACAAAGGGGTACAATTATAATGAAAGGGTACAATGTAAGGTTCTAGCAAACATACAAATATAACACTAGAAACATTGTATTAATTCAATATCTAGGGTTGAATAAGGGGTTTTATACCTAACATAGGGATTTGTTTGGGGATTAACATAGCTAGTGATCCTATATATTCATCTATATTACAGTATACTACCAAAATAGATAGGATTGAAAGTCATGGACTTGTTTTAATGAGACGTAAATTAGAATGGGCTACCAAAGTTTTTCATTTTCCTTGTCACAATTTTATTGGAATTCGTAGATCAGATTATACTTATGTAGTTTGCATACATAGTGGACAACACCTCATATGTTTGCATGATCCCTAGATTGAAAATTTAAGGTGAAGCTAAGGGATTCAATATATCTTTCTACAATTCTTTATACCAACACTCTTGACTCAACATTGG
>ML806782.1:299791-325157 GCA_009831015.1 Picea engelmannii | reverse complement strand
AAAAGGAAATGGCGCATCACTTCAGGATTGTGGTAGTGAATGCAAGTCGTCTCCAAAGAAAGGTGAAGATCAACATGGAAGGTATAATGGTCATGTTTTTATTAATTCTCCTTTTGATTATAACAAGCATAATCAAGTAAACTCAAACTTGTGGAAACTTTATCCATGTACTTATTGTCATTCACCTAAGCATTTTGTTGCCAAGTGTTGGAAGAGACAAACTTTGTACAGGAAACCTATGTCGACCAGGAAGGAAACACGACGTAAAGGCTCAAGTCCACAACGGAAGAAAGAGAAGGGGAAGCAGGTCTGGATGCCAAAAACTCACTGCACGTTTTGCAACAAGAGTGGACATCAAAAGGCTAGTTGTTGGAAGCTTAATCCAGAGCTTCGTCCAAGGAAGGACAAAAGGATTTTGCATGCACCCACGAAGGAGGAAGGATTACCAACGAAGCAAGAGGAACATCGTGAAGGAAAGAAACCAGTCACTTGGTTCTGCCAGAAGTGGATGTCTCAACTTCATTGTATTTTGCTTCCATTAATGTAATCGGATCCAGAGCAAGTCAGGTGGCCTATCCCGAGCTTATTGAGGGGTCAGTAACCTTTTGGGGACCAAAAGGTCTTATTGTTGGGAGGTGTGATCCGAAATTGGATTCAGAAGCCTGATAGGGCATGAAAAATGCTCAAAAATTAAAGTGCTCGGAATCCGATGAAACCAACACCATTGCGTCTGTCTCGTCTTCCTGATTCTGGTGGTATATTTACTTTGTCAAACAAAGTCCGTATGAAGAAGATATCGCATTCTGTCCGCCAAGCCAAACAAGCAAATTTTTTTGGATGCTGACTGTACCTGTCTGTACAGTCCATACAGTCCGTACAGGACACGTGGCAGGTCCATACAGGACACGTGGCACATTCGTACATGCGACCCATGGCATGTCCATACAAGTGACACGTGGCAGCACCAGGGGACGACACATGTCAGGCAGATTTGGCGTTTTGGACGTACGGTTGGACCAATCCCGAGGTGACACGTGTCACCACTGGAAGAGTGACACGTGGCACAGGATGATGTCAGCAGCATACGTGGTGGATGATGTCAGCATCGTACGACAAGTGACGTGTAGATGACTGGACTGTACGACAGAGCTGACGTGGCAGGTGACGAGGCAGTACGGCTTGACAAGTGGCAAGGCCCGTGGACCAATCAGAAGCCGACACGTGTCATTGTTTGGTTGGTGGTTAAGGTGCCACGTGGCCCAGTCAAGGGCTGCCACATGGCACCCTAGGATTGGTTCGTTGGTTTATATAAAATTATATGGAGTCGACCGGATTCGAACCGGTAACCTCCCCCTTGTGCCAAAGCTTTTGCAAACCTCCGCTAATCGTTAGACCACCGGGTATTACTTGTAATTTAAACGTGTTTAATTTTATTTAAATTTACACTATGTAATGTGTGGTCAGGGGTTGGGCCAGGGCTAACCCCCGACCCGTGGTCCCATTCTTTGCCATATGGCCATAGTATGTATTACGGTTGGCGCGCGTGATTTTTGTGTTAACATAAGGTTTGACCCCTGGTCCAATGTAAAAGCCATGCGACCAAGCGCCGAGTGCGAACTGAATGCAGTTTGGGCGCGGTTAAGTCCGTTAGCCAACGGACATATGGTTACACCAACGACCAGAGCTAGCGCAAAAGGGGTGGCCCGCACTAGCGTGTGGCCACATGGATGCATGTGATCGTTCCAAGAGGGGCGCACGTTAGGCCAAAGGGGGCTAGTGCCCATTTTTAAACTATAATATAGTTTTAAAGTGGGTTTTTATAACCACTTTTGGATTTAATTCATGTTTAACCCCTTTTTAATGTAATTAACTCATTTTTGGGAGTTATTGGGCATTTTTAGAGCCTAAATTCGTGGAGGAAGTTGGAGATGGATAACCAACTTCCCAACTATTTAACCAAGGCCATTTTGAGGCCATGGGGACATCTTTTGAGAGAATTCAGAGTAGAGATGCTGAGGAGAAGCCAAGTCAAAGCTAGTTTGAGGCAGGGAAGCTGTTGAGGAGGAGATGCTGTTGGACCATTTCTAAGAGCTCCGGATGTCCATTTCGTGTGCTGTTTTTTGTGCATGGTTCTAGAGATCTGGGCGAACATGACCAGATCAGTCTTGAAGCCATTCGGCATTGTAATGATGTACCATTGAGATTTCAAACAGAAATAAAGAAGCCTCCCCCACAGAGAAAAGGCCCGGAGACGTAGGCAAAGTTGTGCCGAACTCCGTTATCAACCTGTGTATTATGGTTTGTTGTTTTTCATTGCATTTCAGATCTGCATATATTTATATGGCTGTATAAGTCCTTTTCTTTTCTCATTCTTTCGCTAAGTTTCTCAATGGTTAATTAATGCATGCAAATAAAAACTCAACCATAAGTCATTCGAAAAATCCTGACGGATCAGATAGAGAAAGGGAAAAAATCCAACGTCTTCAAAACTTAGTGAAACTGACATCATCGTGAAGAGCGCATTGTAAGATTTCTAACGACGTAAATGGTTCATCAAATGAAGTTACAGATCGAAATATATTTGCAGTCAAAGTTTTGGTCAACCCAACCTAGTCAGTAGGGACGAGTCAACATCTGTACTACTGACGTCAACACCAGTACAAATGACATCAACATCCGTACAAGATACGCGGCACACACAAAGATTGACATGTGTCATGATGACATCAACATGATGTCATCATAGTGACGTGGCAACACCAGAGGCTGCCATGTGTCACTCATTTTTGGCATTTTCGGGTCATGTCGTGGACCAATAAAAATGTGTCACGTGGTAGTCCGTACAACCACTTGGCAGGATGTACAGTGACGTGGAAGGATGATGCGGTAGACCATACAGATGACATGGCATTCATACAGACATGTGGTAGTGACGTCAGCAGGTGACATGGAAGGTATAGTCAACATGTGACGTGGCAAGTACAGTCAATAGGTGATGTCAACAGGTCACGTGGTAGGTAGAATCAACAGGTGACGTGGCAGGTACACTCAGCAGGTGACGTGGTAGGTACAGTCATCATGTGACATGGAAGACACAGTAATCAAGGCCAATGGGTGGCTGCCATGTGGCCTAGTCATGGGCTTCCATGTGGCATATGCCTAGTGAGGGTGCATGCCAAAAATTTCGAATTTCAGTTTGAATTACGTTCCGCCAAATCTAGTAGCGTTTCACCAAATCTAGCGGATTTGCCAAAAATGGAAGGGATCCACCAAATTTGGTATAACATTGGGAAGCATGCCAAAAAAGGAGGCCAATGGATTTGACCTCGTGGCCTCCTCTAAACTAGCGCCTTAACTTAGCCTCCGCCAACCAATTCAACTAAACAACTTTATGGGTAAATCTGCCCTCCTTTTTACTTAAGTGTTGAATTCTGCCAGTACATGGGAGAGTGCACCCAAGCCATATAGTGGCACATATTCCAATGCATACAGTGCATTAAATTCCCAAAATTGCACGTGGATCGAGGCAGCAGGTCCAGAAAGGGCCTGAAGATGACAATGTCTGATGGAGACGATTTGACAGTCGTTTTTAGGTAATTTGACAACACGAATGCAATGGTGAGGTCTGTTTTTGCAACAAAGATTAAAATCAGCAAGCTAAGTTATGGAGAAGCCAATGTAAGCATGATTTTCATTATGTTGTTTTGTCATTAAATGTTGCAGCATAGTATGCTTGATACAGGTCTGAAGGAGCATGTAGAGGCTATAACAAGGCAACAAGATCAATTTATTCCTTCTATTCCTTCTTTTCTTCTCTTCTTCCACATAAACCCAATCAGTTACATGTCATAGAGAAATTGTGGCACTTGCATGATAAGTGTCCAATGAAGCAGTTCTAAATCTCGTAGTTTTGGGATCTGTGTATGGGCTGCATATATGCTTGGATATGAGCAACAGATCTAAGGCACTCTATGGCTCCATGGTGATGGGGGTCATCTTTTATTATTCCTCTTTTTATGTATTGAGTATGTGGGAATGATGTCCATGCCAACATCATGGATGCCTCATGAGCATGAGAACTTGTGAAGCTTGTATACCTTCTTGATCACATTCTGATCTGTTGTTGCCATCACCGAAAAGGGACTTTGGCCTTACAACTTGTAAAGGAGAGACATCATTACAGCGAGGAGAATAAAGAGGCCATGATTTGGAGCATGACCCGAAGACGTATCCCACATCATGTGAACTCTATTATCAAGGGAAGTGTCATATCCATTATGTGTATTGTGTTCTTATGTTGCTTTTCCATGATTTTCCGTAGATAGAATATTAAATGCAAGCATGACATATAACACATAAGGAAACTAAAGAGGTTTTTATTCACTTTGGATCCAATCCTATAAAGACTTCAACTATACCGTTAATTTCAAATCACTCAAGTAAAATGATCTATAGATGACCCTTTGAAGGAGTGACATGATCAAATAAATATTGGAAACTAATCACCCCCGGGTGCAGATCATTGTTGGTACATGTTTATGTGATAGGTTTAGAGTGACAGGTTTTATAGTGACAACTTTCATAGTGACAACTTTCACAATGACAGAGTGACAATGGCAGTATTAGTTATTTGGAACTTATATTCTAGGTTGGTTGGATTGGGCTTGGAAATGGGGGTTGTAGCCTCCTTCTGGTTTGTGTCAGAGAATCGGGGAGTTGTAGCTTCCTTCAGGTTGGAGCCTAAGAAACCAGGGGGTTGTAGCCTCCTCCTAGTTGTAGCTAGAAAACAAGGAAGTTGGTTCTTCTTATGAATGTACTTCTTTTGAAAATATAAGAAAATACTTCTGTGGTTTTCTCCTGCATTGGGTTTCCATGTAAAATATTGGTGTACTGTGTATATGTGTGGTTGCTTATTATTCATTGTTTATGTATAATGGTCATATTTAATTTTATTGGTAATCTGCTCATAAATTAAACAATACATATTGTGGTTAAAAGGATTTAAAGTAATGATATTGATTCACCCCCCCTCTTAGTATTCCAACAATTGGTATCAGATAAGGTCCTTC
Organism: Picea engelmannii; assembly: GCA_009831015.1. Lineage (NCBI taxonomy): Eukaryota > Viridiplantae > Streptophyta > Pinopsida > Pinales > Pinaceae > Picea > Picea engelmannii. The sequence continues at coordinate 320,088 of ML806782.1, read as the reverse complement.
AAGAAGAAGTCTAACCACTATAAGGATATCATGGAATACGCTAAGATTGATGCACCAATGTTTGACAATCAAAATTATGGATTATGTAGTATAAGGATGAAAACCTTTTTACATGCACAAGGATTTGATGTATGGAGTGTAGTAGTAGATGGATACAAAGCACTAAACACTCCCCCAATAGACAAGGATGTAAAGAAACTCGAAAAAAACAACTCAAAGGATAAAGGTACTATTTTGAATAGTCTTTCTAATTCAATATTTGTTTAGGTTATGCATCGTGATTCTACAAAATATCTCTGGGATGAGGTTCAAAATATTTATGAAGGAGATGCTAAAGTCAAGGGAGCCAAACTCCAAAACTTTAGAGCTAAGTTCAAACAATTGAAAATGAAGGAATATGAAGACATTGCATCCTAAGTTTTTCGATTTGATGAAGTAGTTAATACTATTAAAGTTCTAGGAGAAGAGATGAAGGAACCAATCATTGTTCAAAAGGTACTAAGATCTCTATCTATGATATTTGATCCAAGGATTTCATCTCTAGAAGAAAGAACAAACCTAGAAACCTTGAGCATGGATGAGCTACATGGGATACTCACCACTTATGGAATGAGAAAAGAACAGAAGAATACATTCACAAAGGAAGCAACATTAAAATCATCCAATAAGACAAAGAAAAATAGAAAGCAAAATCCAAAGTCAGATTGTAGTTGCAATGATGATTTATAAGACGATGAAGAAATGGAAAACTTCATCAAAAAGTTGAAAAGAGGAACTACAAAATATAAAGGTATTCTTCCATTGAAATGTTTTAATTGTGGTGGTGTTGGTAATTTTTCTTCTAAATGTCCTCATAAGATTAAGTAAAGTGATGAAGAAGAAGATCATAAAAAGAAAAAGAAAAATCAAAAGAATGAAAGAAACAAAAAGGAATTCTTCAAGAAAAGTATATGCACCAAGGAAGACAGTTCATCACTAGATCATGAAGAAGACATGACATCGATATAGAAAGAGTACTCTTCATGGAATTAGAATATTCCAAATAATATTTTGAGAAAGAAGGAGAAGTCGATCTCAGATCAGAATTAATTAGTGCACTAGAAGAGCTAAGGATTGAAAGAAATATAATCAAGTCACTCAAGGTAGAACTAAAAGAAAAAGAGGGATCTCAGAACTCCAATTCCGAGGAAGTTGATAAGATGATCGTGAAGTTAAAAATCCAAGTTGAAGGAGACAAAATAATTAAAGAAGCACTCAGAGGTCAGTTAGATGAAAAGGAAAAGATGATCAAAATCTTGGAATAAAAAATAGTCACTCTAAGGAAATATCTTCAGAAGAAGTACATTCAATAGAACAACACCAAAGTATTGGATGAGATCATTAGTAGTCAAAGGCTATACCATGATAAATTCGGTCTAGGATATAACGAGACAAAGAAAGGATCAAGCTCCAAGACAACAAAACATAGAAGTTATGCAGAAACAATTAGAGGTTGTTCTAAGAAGGAAGAAAAAAATATGAATCAAGAAGAGGACTACAGAGACATTGCACCACCTAGAAGGTTCAGATTCTAGAATCAACATTAGCCAACAATAGAGAGACCCTGATAAGAAGAAGGATTCGGAAGAGAAACGCCATTCATAAGATCTTCCACCCCTAGGTATCAAACTATTTATTTTGGTTTATGTTATTCATGTAATAATTTTGGGCATAAACCTGTGAATTGTAGAGACAATACCAAGAACATGAATAACTATGAATGCTACACAAGAAATGGTTATTCAAGAAGATCTCATGAAGCACAAAGCAAAATCTACAACATATTTGAATATTTGAGCATTGAATTAGAATGATACAAGTGTAACAAATTTGTATACATGGACAAATATTGTAGATTGAATGTTCCTGATAAAGAATCACAAAAAAATATCAACATTCATAGATAGGAACTACACAGGATATGGATTTAAGGAAGCATGATTAATTCAACATTGAAGAATGCACGCTTGCTCTACAAGCTAAACAGAAGAAACATGGATGGTATGTCAACAATGGTTCTTCAAAGCATATGACATGTGATATGGATAGGTTTCTAACATTGAACAAGGAAAGAGATGGATTAGCTTCATTTGAGAATGACAACTCAACCATAATTATAGGAAAAGGGACAGTTAATCTTGGAAGCAAGGATGCCAGATCATAAAATGTTATACTAGTTGAAGACATGAAACATAGTCTACTAAGTGTAATTCAAATGTGTGACCAAGGACAGATACTTGGGGTTTGATTCTCAAAAAAGTGAAATAAGAAAAGGAGGGTCATAAAAATTGGTGGCTACAGCTGTAAGAACTCCAAGCAACATATATGTACTAAACGAATTTGGAAAAAAACAATGTTGCTTAGGAAAGGAATATGAAATTTGGCTCTGGAACAAAAGAATGGGTCACATACATTTTGATAATATTTCCAAAGTCATTAGAAAGGAAGTTGTAAGAGAAATGCCCTAGATCTTGAAGCCAACAAATACTCTATGCAAGAATTTTTATCAAGGAAAACAAACTAGGACCAAGTTCAAATCAAATGAGTACTCCACAATGAAACCTCTAGAGATTGTGCATACTGATCTAGTTGGACCAACTAGAATGAAGGGATTTAATGATGAACAATACTTCATGCTACTGGTTGATAATTACACAAGAATGAATGCAGTTTGTTTCCTCAGGAAGAAGTCAGAGACATTTGAACACTTCAAGATATACAAGGAAATGTTTGAAACTGAGAAAACATTGAAGATCAAGTGTTTGAGATCAGAAAATGGAGGAGAATTTACATCAAAGGAGTTCATGGAATTCTATAGTGAGCATGGGATAAAAAGGAAATTCTTAGTAGCCAGGACACCTCAACAAAATGGAGTGGTCTAAAGGAAGAATAGAACAATACATGAAATGTCTAGAACCATGTTAATGGATTCCAATTTGAAAGACGTCTTTTGGGTACAAGAAATGCATGCAATATTTCACATTTAGAATAGAGGAATGCTCATAAATAACAATGATAAGACTCCATACGATCTATGGAAAGGAAGACCAATGAATGTGAAACACTTTAGAGTATTTGGAAGAAAATGCTACATCAAAAGAGAAGACGAAAGGATTGGAAAATTTGATTCTCGTGTTGATAAAGGAATATTGGTTGGGTACTCAAGCAAAAGGAAAGAATAAACATGATTTAATATAAGAATCAATAGAATAGTGGAAAGCATCAATGTGATGATCGATGAGACAAATGGACGAAAGATAAAAGAAGAAAGAAAAGATTCGGTGGAACAAAATCACGAAGAAGATTTAAAAGAAGAAGAAGCAGAAGATGAAGAGGAAGAACAGTTAGAAGCAGAGAAAGAGAAACAAGATATTCAAGTACCTTCAAAGACACCTAGAAGACGAGTGCAGAAGAATCATCCATTAGAACATATATTTGGAAATAATTACGTAGGAGTTGAAACTAGAAGAAGAATATGTTCACCATAACAACAACACCTAGCACTATTATCCACATTTGATCCAAGTAGTTTTGAAGAAGACAATAAGGATGAATTTTGGATCAAAGCTATGGATGAAGAGTTAGATCATATAGAAAAGAATGACACTTGGGAACTAGTCCTAAGGTTGAAGAATAAGAATGTAACTGGTAGAAATTGGGTCTTTAGAAAAAGATTGAACAAGGTTGGATAGGTTACCAGGAACAAAGCAAGGTTGTTATGTAAAGGATATGCTCAAGTTGAAGGTATAGACTTTGAAGAGACCTTTTCCCTAGTTTCCAGAATGGAAGAAATAATACTGATCCTAGCTTATGCTTGTTCTAAGAATATTAAAGTGTATCAAATGGATGTGAAATCAATATTCCTAAACGAATATCTAAAGGAAGAAGTCTACATCGAACAACCTGAAGGATTTCAGTTGTCAGAAAAGGAATATTTTGTTTGCAAGTTGAAGAAGGACCTATATGGTCTCAAACAATCCCCTAGAGCATGGTATTCAAGACAAGACAAATACTTACAACAACAAGGGTTTAGGAAAGGAAATGCATATAGCAATCTCTACATAAAGGTAAATCAAGATAGTATCATGTTAAGTGAAGTTTATGTTGAGGATATTATTTTTGGAAGTGATGATGACAGGATGAGTCAAAAAATTTCCAAAGACATGCAGAAAGAGTTCGAGATGTCATTGCTTGGAGAGTTGTCCTTATTTTTGGGACTACATATATGTTAGAGTGATACATGTATCTTCATCTCTTAGACTAATTATATTAGAGAAACGAAGGTTTAGAATGGAATATTGCAAACCAATTAGTACCCCTATGCAGATCAGTTGCAAGTTAATTAAGGATGATGATTCAAAGGATGCAGACCAGAGACAATACATATCTATGATTGGTAGTTTAATCTATGTGACATATTATAGACTAGATTTAATGCAGGAAGTTGGAAAGGTTGCGAGGTTTCAAGAAGAACCAAAGGAATCACATGTTATGGAAGTGAAGAGGATACTTATATATCTAAAAGGTACATAAGAATTTTGATTATGGTATCCAAAAGGTACTGATATATCTCTTATTTCCTACACAGATGCAGATTGGGCAAGTAGCATTGATGATAGAATAAGTACAAGTGGAGCATCTTTCTACTTGGGTGAGTGTCTGGTATCCCGGTTAACCAAGAAACAGTCTTCAATATCCTTATCTACAACAAAAGCATAGTATATTACAACAACAACATGTTGTACCCAGGTACTATGGATGAAACAAACCTTGAAGGATACAAGTTGAATATGATGAGCCCATTCCGATATTTTTTGATAACACCAATGCCATAAGTATCTCAAATAATCTCGTGATGCACTCCAAGACAAAAAACATTACGATCAAGTTTCACTTTCTACGAGAATAGGTTGCAGAGAAAAACATCATGGTCGCGTATGTTGGGACAAAAGAGTAGATTGCAGATATTTTCACCAAACCACTTCCAAGGGAATCCTTTGAGTATTTTAGACAAAAACTTGGAATAGTTTCTGCCCCACAGTGAATTTTGAATGCTTTTCATATATGTCATGGATTTACACAAGGAAGCACCATTAATGAGAAAAAGGACAATTCAGACAAGGGGAGCAACCCAAAGGATAGTTCAGACAAGGGGAGTAGGCCCAAAGGGAAGATTCCCTCTTCCATTGATGTCAAAGGGGGAGAGAGTAATTAGAGGAATGGATGGAAATGGAGAGAAAGAACAGGGGCATGATTCTAGGGGGGGAAATGGTCATAGGGGGAGAATGAACATAATTTTTTCCATACCATCAACGTTTCATCTGAATTCAATGTGTTTCCATCAATGCCAAAGGGGTATATTTTTTATATATTGGGTTTGTTTTCATTGATGTCAACCCTTGAAGCAAGTACGGTAGCAAATTTTGGTTTCCCCACAAGTGTAGTTAAGGAACTTGATTTTGTATGAGGAATAAAGACATGAAGATCGATGAATTTGCAGGTAAGAATATCATAGATGGATATTATATGTTGTGTTGTTTCCGGTGATATGTGGTACATCACATGGTTCCTCAAGGTTGAGGAGATATGGCTTTGTGAAGTTGGAGAACCCTCATGAGTTATCTAGTAGCCCCTAGAAGGTCAATATGAATTCAATTATTCTAGAAGCTCCTAGAAAGTCATCAAGAAGTTTACTAGTCAAAGTGGTTGCAACTAGGAGTTAATTATGGGTAAAGTTGTTGAAATAAGAAAATAATTAAAAATAAATTAGTTGCAACAAGAAATTGTGAGTTTACTAATTATGGGTAAAGTAGTTGCAAAAAGAAAGTGAGTTATCCCTAAAAGTGGGAATATGGGTAAAATAGTTAGAAGATGGACCCTAGAGGAAGGAACTTGGGAAAGTATAAATAAGAGGGCAAGAGACTCCCATTAGCACCTATTGAGCACATTGAATATCTATATTGTGAAAGGTTTATTGTAGGTACTCATTGATGCATTTGAAGTTGCACAAGTTTGAGGTAGTGAAGGAAGAGTGACGACAAAGTTTCGCAGTTGCATAAGAGAGAGGGGAAGTCGTGAAAAACCTTGATTAGGGTCATCCCCATGGGTCAAGCAGTAAACGTCCTATGAAGCATCCTCGTGGGTTTCCTATAGCTTATCATGCGAGGCCACGCTAGATATACCCTTTCATCACATGAGGCAATGTCATATCTGAATATTGATGAGTGAATATGGTTGCAGAAGCTGAGGAAAGGCTACAGGAAGTTTGATAGTGTTCAAGTACAACATATATATCTACAAGATAGAAAATGTATGTTACGTGTTTGTTTGTAGTTTTATGTTGGTGATTGTGTGGGATATGATCATGAGATATTGAGCATTTACCCTTGAGGGACTCTTGGTTGTATGGTATATGTTGCATGAGGTAGATTTACAAAGGCACATTTTTGGTGCACTTGTTGTTTGTTGTTGGCACACTTTATTGGTATATTGTTGAGGCATATCTTGTATCCCTTGGTACATGTTAGAGGGATTTTGGTTAAGGTGTCTTGCTGAAGTTATCATGAGAGTTTGGCACATGGTTGATGTGAGGGTTCACTACACTTGGTTTATGGTTGTTTGTATATGTATGGAACATTATTAGAGAGACATAGTTGTACATGGTTTGAGCTATACACTTGTGACAATGGGTATGAGATCTATTTGATCAGATCTGATTGGTTGAGAAGATTATTGTGACATGTTGTTCTTAAAGGTTATGACATGTTGTTGCAGGTGATGACAGGTTGTTGGTACATGTTTATGTGACACTTTTTATAGTGATAGGTTTCACAGTGACAGAGTGACAACGGTAGTATCAGTTTTCTGGCACTTATATTCTAGGGTGGTTGGACAAGGAAAGGAAAGGGGGTTTTCTCCTCCTTCTAGTTGGTGCCAGAGAATTAGGGATTTGTATCTTCCTTTAGGTTGGAGCTTGAGAAACTAGGGGGTTGTAACATCCTTCCAGTTGTAGCTGGAAAACACGGAAGTTGGTGCTTCCTATGAATGCACTTCTTTGGACAATATAATAAAAACATTCTGTGGTTTTCTATCGCATTGGGTTTCCATGTAAAATACTGGTGTACTTTGTATATGTGTGGTTGATTATTGTTCATTATTTATGTATACTGCTCATATTGAATTTTATTGGAAATCTTCTCATAAATTAAACAATACATATTGTGTTTAAAAGGATTAAAAGTATGAATACTAATTCACCCCCCCCCTCTCATTATTCCAACATAACTCATACTGCCTATTGTTATTGCATGAAGTGGTGCAACAACTGTTGAAAATGAAGCTATGAACTTCTGGAAGTACTGTGTTGCCCTAAAAAATCTCCTAATTATTGTGAAATTTGTAGGAACTAGCCATTTCATGATGGAATCCATCTTGGTGGGATCTATATTGAACTCACCTCCACTTATCACATACCCCAAATACACCAAAGACTTCTAGCAAACTCACATTTCTTGAGACTGGCTAGCAGTTGGTGCTTCTTCAAGGTCTCTAACACCTGCATGAGATGTGATATGTGCTCCTCCCAGGTAGTACTATAAACCAATATATCATCCAAACAAATGATAACAAATGAATCTAGACAAGGGCATAAAACAACATTCATTAGTCTCATAAATGTAGTTGGTGCATTGCATAAACTGAATGGCATAACCAACCACTCATACAAACCTTTCATTGTATTAAAGGAAATATTCCAAGTGTATTATTCTTTGACTTGTACCTAGCGATATATTGATTTCAAATCCATCTTAGTGAAGTATGTGGCATCACTAAAAGGAGAATACCTTCTAGCAGAGGCTTTTACAGACCCCACTCTAAAAACGTATCCCTTATACGTTTATAGTAGAGGTGTTTAGCGCAAGTGGGTGGGTGGATATTTCTGTGGAGGTTTTAACATCAGTTCAACTAAGGCGACCATGTGCACCAATGCACTTAATTCAACCATCTACACCAATACTCCTAAGTCGACCATGTGCACTGGTACTCTTACAAACCATAATTCCCCAGTGCTTAACAAATAAATCGTGCTAATAACCATTATTAATACTAAATACTAAAATATTTTTGGTGCTCCCCCAATAAAAAAGTGCATCGATGATCACCCAATAACAAAGTGCATCAATGATCTCCCCAATAAAAAAGCACACTGGTGCTCCAAAACATAACGCCCCCATGCTTCCAACAACTGATATTAATATGAAATACTAAAACATTGTTTTTTATTTTATAAGAAATAAAATGCATGAGAGTGCTCCCAAATAACAAAGAGCCCCAGTTCCCCCCCAATAACAAAGCACACTGGTGCTTCCCCAATAACTAAGTGCACATTTGCTCCCCTAATAACAAAGCGCACCAGTATTCTCGCAATAACAAAGCGCACCAATGATCATATAACAAATGCACTGGAAAAATATTTTTTTAAACAAAAGAAATTAATTTAAAAACCATAAACCTTCCATGGTGCACTTAGAAAACAATACAACCCTAGTTCATTTTGGTTAAAAAAATGCACCGGTGCATATTACTATCGAGCACATCGCTAAAGGGTAAAATTACATTTTTTTATTAAATCAAATCAATGTGTCGAAATACACAACGAAAAAATGAGCGGGAATTTTAGATTTTCAAAATGTATGTGTTTATAAATGAAAACCCTAATCATTATTTCATTATTTTGCCTAAATTTAGAGGGAATACTTGTGAAAGAGATATTTACAAGAAAAGTCTTTGGAGTGGGTATATGTTTTTGAAGAGCCAAACTTACATACAGAATTGTAGAGGAGAAGTTTCAGGTAAGTGATTTTATTCTATTCATCATCTCAATCTTTCCCCCATTTGATTCAAACATATTTCTGTGCATTATAAAAAAAATAAAAGTGTTTCACAATTACATTTAGTATTGGAATTCCTAGCTTCCTGGTTGTTTCTCTTAGTTTTCCTTTCTATATTTCACAAGTAGATTTTGTTTAAGAAACAAATTTTTATAGGATTTATTTACTTATATATGGGGAATTTGGTATCTGTTTCAATGGGATCACTCATTGCATTGGATCCCAAAATTTGTTGTTGTAAGTTTTCTTTTGAAAAAATGCTTTCGCAGTTCACAATGCTCACTGTACAAGAATAACGCATCAATGTGCATTTTAATATCAACAATACTTGTTCTCCTAAGTTGACCATGCACATTGATGCTCCTAAGTCAATCGTGTGCACCGATTCTCTTCCCAATAACAAAGTGCACCAGTGGTCCAAAACATAACGTCCTGATACTTTTGATAACCACTATTAATATAAAATACTAAAATATTGTTTTTATTTTATAAGAACTAAAATGCATCGTGGTGCTCCCCAATAACGAAGTGCACCGATGCTCTTTCCAATAACAAAGTGCACCAGTTCTCTCCAATAACAAAGTGCACAAGTGCTCCCCCAGTAACAAAGTGCACCGATGCACATGTTCTTGTCAACAACAACATGGAGTTTAAAATAAAAATAACTTTTTTTAGATGTTTGGAACTGCAAAATAACAAATAATGAGGTGTTGATGCTTCTATTAATTAATAGAACACCAATGATTATATTAATTAATAGAGCACCAATGCCTATTTTAATTTGTAGAGCATCAATGCTTCTAGTAATCTTATTTTGTAAAAACATTCATAGTTTTTATATCTGACGATTTTTGTCTTTTTATTATTATTATATAGAATATGGCTAGTAGAATTCCAACGGAAACAACTTATTGTAGCGAGCATGATGGTAGCTCATTCCAACAAGAGAACAAGGCACGTTCTTTAAGTTGTATTAAAAAATTATTATCCTCGAATTATTTGTAGGTTTAAATTAATGTTGTGTGTTGGTTAATGCATGTCATGGAAATTCCAAAGGACAAATGAGGGAAAAAGCAATACATGTTGGTGGGGATGTCAAAAAATGTGTACAAGAAAATGGTAAAATAAATGAACATAATTGCATCATAGGAGGAGCCATCCCAACAATTACAATGTGCATAACAGGTATGTAATCATTCATTTATTATTTTATGTACATCGAATTTAATTCACATGAAATACTAATTTTCAATTGTTTTGTTGTAGAAAAGAAAATAAAAAATGAAACCCATTCAACACATAAGACAAGACAAAGAGGAATAAAAGGGTTGATCGCAAGGTTTGTGAGTACTTAATTTTTCGATCTTACTTAAAATTTCATATTTGTTATGATATTTATATTTAAATAATTAATTTACACTCATCCATGGATGTCTTCTAATAGGTGCTAACATACAAAGAAGAGCCAACTAAAGAATTGATAGACATTGGATTAAGTATGGGTTGTGAGTATATATTAAAGTATCAAGGTTTAATTGAACAATTTCTAGGTAGCTATGTTGTTTAACTTCCCTTGTTTTATAATTAATGGAACAACAAGAAACCTTTATATTATTTATATCGATCGTGCTTTGTCATGGCATATCAAACATGAAAGAAACAAAGTATGGAGTGCATCCAATAGAAGATATTTTGAGACACAACATGAAGAGTCATTGCTATGGTACATTTTTTTATTTACGCAATCATGTATATTGTACTATATATATAAATGTAGATATATTTATTACACTTTATATCTATGTTTGTAGATGGAACATGAAGAGGCAGAACATCTAAAACAAGTCGATCAAGAAAACTTTAGGTTAAATAACCAAAGTACAATATCACCTACAAGTAATCAATAAATTAGGCATGCATGCAACTCGAATGAAGATAATAGTTCAAGTGATGTTGAATGACAATCAATATAGTTGAATGTTACTGCAAGTTGTATGTCTTAGAATATTTGTCTGTAAAAATCAGGGATTTATTTAATGTACTCAGCATATTGTCCCAATTACATGAGGACATGTTAACAATGAATGTAAAAATTACATATTGGTTACATTTAGATTATTGTGGACCTTCATGTTGTTCCATTTTGTATGATGATGGGTCACTTATTCATATATAATAAAATGTGTTTCTTATTTTATTGCATTGTCAAATGTTGTAAAATGTTGTGTTGATGATTAATTAATATATGGATGATTTACATTGTTACAAATAATAGAGCTGTAATTCATCGGATAATGCATTAATGCAATCATCATATCAAAAAACAAAAATCAATATTATTATAACAAATGTTTGATTTTGAGATGATTTATTGAAAATTTGTAAAAAAAAAAATAATTAATTAAAATATATACATATTGTTGCATTGCATTCTTTTTAACTCACTAAACGGTGTTTTTTTATGAGTCATACACACTTGTACTAAAAGTTGTGAGAAAACAACACTCCTTTAAACAACATAATGTACGATTATATTTGTATCGTTTCAAAACATTTTTATGTACATGATTACAATAAAAACCAGTGCATGCATAAAAAAACAGTGGTTATTTTCATTTATGTGTGTGCACCAGTGATTCTCATTTATGTGTGTGCACTGGTGCTTCTCATTTATGTCTTTGCACCAATTCTTCTCATTTATTTGTGTGCACCGTTGTTTCTCATTTATGTGTAAGAATCAATGCTTCTCATTTATGTGTGTGCATCATTGCTAATCATGTATGTGTGCAAACCAGTGCTTCCCATTTATGTATGTTCATCGATGCTTCTCATTTATGTGTGCAAACCAGTGCATTTTGATAATTAAAGAACCAAAACAAAACCTCCACTGCAACCTCCGCCCACCCAATTTTTTTTAGTTATATGGAACAACCCTTAAAACCTATGCAACCAATAGAGGAGGTTGTAGCAAAGTTTTTTTGAAATTTTTTCCAAATTTTGTAACACTAAAAAACTCTGCAAAAACCTCCACTAGAAGGTGTTATCCTTGTAGTGCATGTTGCAGCTCATCCAACAGATCATCAATCCTAGGAAGAGGGTATTGATTCTTCAATGTAGTCTTGTTCAATGCCTTATAATTGATACACATTCTCCAAGTTCCATACTTCTTGGGCACAATTATGATGGGTGAACCAAAATATGAGGTACTTGTTATAATTACACCTTGATCTAACAACTGTTGTGAATGCTACTTTAATTCGTTTTCTTCCATAATGAATTGTCTATACAACCCAATATTTGGAAAGAGGGAGTCTGACAATAATTGGATTTTGTGCTCCACTTCCCTTTTAGGTGGTATCCCTTTAGGCTCCTAGAACACTTCCTTTTATGCCTTTATAAACTCGTCCAATTCATGTTTCTTCTCCTTAGTGCAACCTTCTAGGAATATCTTTACTTTTAATGACTCTTCACTGGATTGATTTTCCCTTAGGAAAAGTAAAACGTATTTCTTGATAGAGTTGATCAAATTCTTAGGTTGATTGACACTTACAAGTGAAATTTTGTATTTTCGTTTGTGTGCATTGATGATGAAGAATTCCATGTCCTTGATGAGGCAATACTGGTTGGATCTCCACATAAATATAGCATCCCTCATATACATGTAGTGGATTCCAAACATTACTCTGCATACATCCAATGGTATTACATCGAATTCTACTTCATCTATAAAATAAACACTTACAACAAATTTAATTTTGCATTGCTTTGTTATCTTCATATTTGCATCCTTGTTTACCCAACCAAATGGGTATGGGATAGTATGATCATGAACCTCTAATCCAAGATTTATAACCATATCTACTGCTACGATATTAGCCTATGAACCAGACTCGAACAAAACATCTATCTTGGTCTTCTTGACATGAATCTTTATGCGGAATGTTGAGCATATGTAGTCATTGATGTCAACATGGAACATAGAAAGTATGGTGTAAAGTTGGTGTACAAGAAGAGGAAGTGTGTGGTAGGATTATTTCTAAACATGCAGAGGAAGTGCATGGAAAGATTCTTTCTACTGTACTATCGCAGATCCACATGAAACAAAACTCCTAGAAGAAATCATGAAAGGTTGAAAAAATAAGTGCATAGAAGGATTGAAGGACAAAGGGATCAACGACACAAAAGAAATCACATAAGTGTTTGAGTCTACCAAGAGTGCATGCATAACATGAGGATGACCTACGACACAGTTCAAAAGTAAAGTAGACTACAAAAAGTTCCCTTGTCCACGATTACAAAGTGAATCAATGGATGTTTTTGATGCAGTGCAATAATGGATGTGAAAAGATCGTAGGGTGCCTTGAGAAAAGTGACAAGTGACATAATGGATTGCGACATGATGAGTTTATTCTATCTGCGCAGTAGATTCTTTGTAAAACAAAATGTGAATTACTATGACAGTGAATGGTTTGGTAAAAAAAAAATATTTGGTCCATTTGAGTTAGTCAAAATGTATGGACCATAAGTTTGTCTAAATATAACTAAATAAACTTTGATTTGGTCAAAATATGTCCACAATGTAACTGTCATGCATCCACATACTTTATTTAGACATAAGTGTAACTGAAATAAGTTTGATCTGGTCAAAATTTGTCCACAATGTAACTATTATGTGTCCACATACAGGAAGGGGAACTCAAGAAAAAAAATGTAAATAAGGACACGCTTTGTTCGATTTGAGAGTGGATGAGAAGAGAAGAAAAAATACTTGTAATTGTTCAAAGAAACTGAACTAGAGACTTATCAGATCAATTTTTGCTCAGTTCTATACAAATATTTCTTAAACTGATTTTAGGGTGGTAGGGTGGTGCTAGGATGAGTTGAAGCTCACAGAGGATTGTTGTCCTCATTATTTTTGATAGGTTGGTGCCTAAGAGGATTGGTGTCTTCATTTGTGATAGTTTGGTGCTTGAGAGGATTGGTGTCCTCATTGTTTGCGATAGGTTGGTTCCTGAGAGGATTGGTTTCCTCATTTGTGATAGGTTGGTGATTGAGAGGATTATTGTACTCATTTGTGACAGATGGGTGCTTGAAAAGATGAATAATTGTAAATTGTAAGTTGGTTCTTGCAGAAGAACATAAATAAATGTGTTCTATAGTTTTCTCCCTTATTGATTTTCCACGTAAAACTTATAGTGTAATGTGTTTTCTGTGTTTTGCATGTACTGTTGATTAAGTAGGAACGTCTAAACAACTTTAATTTGTTGAAAAGGAAATCCAATTAAGAAATATTATACAATACTGGTTCACCCCCCCTTTCAATAGTGTTGTAAGTTATAACAATTAGTATCAGAGAGTAGGTACCTTCCATAACAACCTAGCAACTGGAAGGAAGATCACACATAAAGTATGTCAAGTCAAGATTCTTTTTCTTCTTCAACCAGACCTCCTCCGTTCAATGGAACAAATTTTGTGTTTTGGAAATTCAAAATGAAAACCTACTTAATGTCTCTTCATATGAAAATCTGACAGATTGTGGTAGATGGTTATAAAATTCCAACTACTCTTCCAACTGATGAAGTTGGTAAGAAAAACTACTACAATAATGCAAGAGATGTGAATTCCATCCAAGGAGGACTTGCAGAAACAAAATTTGTCAAAGTAATGTAGTTGGAATATGCAAAGGAGATATGAGACAAATTGGTAAACAATTATAAAGGAGATGAGAAAGTAAAGTTGGAAAAAATTCAATCTTACATAATGCAATTTGGAAGCCTAAGAATGAGTGAAGATGAAAATGTCACAGGTTTCTTTCTTAGAGTAGATGAGACTTTAAAAACTATGAAAGGGCTAGGTGAGAATATTGAAGTAGCTATAATAGTTTAGAAGGTATTGAGATCTCTTCCCTCAAGACTTGATGCAAAATTTTCTTCTATAGAAGAAATGCATGAAGTAGATAAACTGACTATGGAAAGGTTGCATGGAATTCTAACTTCTTATGAGATGAGAACTAGGAAAGAGTAGCTAGATGTAAATGATGCAATATTCAAGGCATCATTCAAATCAACAACATCTCAAGATCATGATTCATCATAACATTTCTCATATGAAGAAGAAGATAAATTTGTAAGGAAAATGAAGAGGGGATCCATACAATATAAAGACATGTTACTGTTAAAATGCTTCCATTGTGGTAAATTTGGTCATTTTGCATCTAAATTTCCTTTCAAACAAGACAACACCAATAAAAAATAAAGAAAAGGAAAGGATAAACCTAGGGAGTTTTAAATTTTTTTTTTTTCAAAAGGAACATTTTTTATTCAAAAGAGGATAGCAATAGCTCTCCAGACACTGAAGAAGAAGAATATGAGCCATATACAAATCAAGATGAAAACATTCTCATGGCTTTGGAGAAACTTAAATCTGACCAAGAAAAAACAAACACATAAGACTGTGAAGTTGTAGTAGACATGGAAGGATAACTCATTAGTTCTCTAGGGGAAATATCCTGACTCAAGAAAAAGAATAAACTTAGAAAATAACAGTTACAGTTTTATAAAGAAAAGGAAAATGAGATCAGTGAAGATATAGTCATCTTAAAAATTCATCTAGAAGAGGAAAAAAGAAGAGAACAAGTATTGATAAATTAGATAAAAGAAAAGGAGAACATCTGTGACAAACTAGAAGAAAAAATAGTGTCCTTAAGAAAATATCTAGAGAAGTCCAAGATTCAAATGAAATTCATAAAAGGATATGAAACTTCAGATAACATTCTCAACAATCAGAGATCACTAGATGACAAGACAAGGATAAGATATAAGGAAATTCTGAAAATTTTCAAAGGGGAATCCATCTCCAACTTGTCAACTAGTGAGAAGCCTACAAGTTATGCAAATTCTCTCAAGGGAAACGAAATTGAACCTAAAAAATCAAAATATGATAATAAGAAGTACTAAGAACTGGATCATTCCAACTATGCAAACAAATATAAAGCAATGAAGCAACATGTGCCTGAATCTTATCAAGATGGTAGACAAAGAACGATACCTACAAGTAAGTTTTTCATTCCAAGGAATCCAAATTTTTCTATGGATATTTTTTCTCTTGTGGCAACTTTGGACATAAGGATGTGAGTTTTAGGAATTTTAACATAAATGTAGGAATGAGATTCAAGAAACCTCGAACGGATATGTATCAAAATTCCTTCTCCCCTTGATTAAATGACCTCGAATGCCACATATGCAATAATTTTGGATACAAGGAAAGTGAATACAAAAGCAAGATGTTTCCTATCTATAAGAAATAAAGATAATAATGTTTTAACAAGGTTTGGAGGAAGAAAAATAAAAACAAAGAAAATTGTGGACTGGTCTATATGCCAAAATCAAGAAAATCAATGGTGTATTGACAATGGATGCTCTAAGAACATTACAGGAGACAAGAGTAAGTTTGAATGCCTAACTGAATAAATTCAAACTTATGGCTTTGTAACTTAACTTATGGAAACTAGGAAATAATTCAAACTTACTCTTGGAAGGGTCTTCATGCCCTGCCCAGTGCTGGAAAAGAATGACTTTGTATAGGAAGGTTATGGAAACCAGGAAGAATCCAAGACATGAAGACCCTTCTCCACATCAGGAGAAAAATAAGGGCATGAAAACATGGGTAGATAAGAACCATTTCACCCTTTGCAAAAATGGTGTACATCAGGAAGCCACATGTTGGACACTCCATCTAGAGTTGCATCCCAAGAAGGACAAAGTTGGGAAACTAGCCGACGAAGCAACTTAGAAAAGAAGCCAGATACATGAAAAGAGATAGCTCGAGAGTGAGAACCTATTTGTCTTGATGAATGAAAGGATGGGTAGAATTTTTGAGTTAGTTGATAGTGGCCATCATTGTAAATCACTTGTTGCTTCTAAGACCCCATAGAAGGGTACATTTGTAAAAGGGATGAGTAACATCATTATTCATGCAACATAGTGATATTTTAGGCCTTTGTGTTGAGTAGTTGATCCATGGGGCTAAAAAATACCTCAAAAATAAAAGTTACAGAATAATGGGACGTACCTTGTGGTGTTGTGTACACTGAGATTTGAGCAGTCGGTTGAGCACCTTGGCACATAAACCAATGTAAGTTTTATGCATTTATGGTTTTTGACTCTTTTTTGAAATTGCAAAAGGATTAATGTATGTTGCATATTATCATGATCTTTGAGTGCTTCAGTAGGGAAAAAATATCTAAATTATTGTAGGAAATTCATTGTTTGATCCTTACACGCAAACCGAGATGGTGCGGTAAGAGGCCATTTTGACACTTCGAAAGAAAGTAGTCATGCATATAGTCAAAAGTCCCATAATTGTGAGACTAGTGTGATGATGATGGCATCTTCTTTATTTATTATGTTGCACATGTTTGTAATGGGGGATTTTAAAAAACCATAGAGTTGCCACTAGTGCACATTTGGGGGTATTCACCTTAATGTTAATGATGTAAAAGGTTTTAATTAGCCACTCTTGAAAGTGATGATGAAAGTGAGAGGTATTTTTTTCTATGCCTAAACCATGTAAGCCTTGTTGGAAACATTGTAATGGGTCTTGTAGCCACTTTTGAGTGAGAGACATTTTTTTTCCTAGACCTATTTTGTCAACATTGTAATGGGTCTTGTTGAAACTAGGTTTTAAACTTTTTACCTCTAAAACTAAAACTTTTCTCTTTCAGGATTCATCTTTTCATAAGGTATAATCCTCGCTATCAGTCCAAAAAGACCGGTACCGAAATCCCGAAGTGTTTTCCTTTCTTCGTCATAATAAAAGACAAAAAGCTCAAGTGTTATTAAAGTCTAGATGCACGTTTTGTAAAGTACTTTTAATCGCGATAAATTAAAACCCTAAAGGAGTTAATTAACCATCTTTTAAATTTTTGGGATTCGAGTTTACTCAGAACAATACGTTTTCAATACATTTTGAATCACGAAATCCCGATTCCCGATTTCCAGAAAGAAGTGGAAGTCAGTATTAATCCTGACTAATTAAAAACTAATCCCATTGCGATTTCAGGATTCGGGGTTTAGTGGTGACATACCTCATGTAAGCGCAATCCCCGAAACCCCAAAACGCGAAGTCCCGACTCAATACCAAAGTTAAGACCTAAACGTTTCCCACCGCGATTTCGGGATTCGGGGTTTGGTGGCGATTTACCTCATGTAAGCGAGATCCCTGAAACCTCGAAACGCGAAATCCCGACTCAAATACCAAAGTTAAAATGAACTAATTTCATTTTAAATACATTTAATGGTATTTAAACTTCTTAGGTATTTTCATTTATGAGTTCCATCAAATGAGATTTTTCAAATTTTGATTTTAGAATCGCCGAAATACGACCATATTAATAATGGATAGCTGGTGATTTTCGTGACACCAATGCATATCTCAGAAATATTCTCTGCTTTAAAGGTATCAAATTTTTGGTAGCCACGTCAGTACTTTCACCATTAAACGAGTTAAAGGATAATTAAATGAGTTAAATGAGTTAAAGGTCTATGTTTTGAAACTCATTTTTGCTCTTTCTATCAGAAGTAAGTCACATCCAGCTGAGCTTTCACACCTCTCTTCTGTGACAGGTTTTCGTTCCAATACAAAATTCATGGCACCAAAGAAGGGACCCAAGAAGAGTGAAGATACAACTGAGATTTCCAGCCCGGAGGGAGATGTCATATTCGACATCACGCCACATGCTATCGACTTGATTAAATCATAGAGACAAATTTATGAAAATCTGGACTGTGAGATAAAAAAATTCCCCTAACGACTCCGAGAATCACCTTCAGGACATAGCAGAATCAGAACTTCACAAAATTCCAACACACCCATGGCTCATGGCATACAACGACATGATCAGTTGGGCTTTGGACAAGGTTGATATTCAAATGAGAAGCATTTAAAATGATCAAGGGGCCATTATCGGCGCATTCAGACCTGAACATATCCAGGTTATGTACAAACTCTCACCCAATCCTAAATTCATTTACAATGTTGAATTCATAGCTAAATTTCAGAGAAAGGAATGCACTGAGGCAGACCAAACTTACCCTGATTTAATCGAAGGCTGGTGGAGATGTCCATCAAAATTTAGGGCCGATACCCATGGAATTTATGCCACAGCCTCTTTGAATGAGTATATGGTTTATGTACCCATGATGCTGTGCAGAATCTTCAGCAAAAATAATCCTTGTCATTTCCCTGTAGAATGGGTGCCCTTTTTAGAAGAAGCATCAGAAGGATATAGTTTCAACTGGGACAAGATTTTATCTGATAATATAGCCAAAGAGGTTTCAGATTACAGAGCTGCAAGAGCCCAAGGTCAACCAGTGGCCTTTTACACGTCAGCAAACATCATGGACGCAATTTGTTTTATGACTCCATTCCCCCTGATTAATTGGAGTTGGAACACAACCTGCCTTGAGCCCATTCACGAATATCACTATGAGTTGTGGGAAGAAAACGCAAAAAAATCGTTTTACGAAATTTGCCATTTTGTGGTAATACCAATGCATAAATTTTTTTTCGGTTGTGACCCTCCTCGCATTTCTGAAGCCGTTGCAAATAACCTCAGGCCAATAGCAGACTGGTTCATTGAAGAAAGATTATCCTACATCAGGGTTTATGGGTGCTCAATTCCCCCTCACGCGCTTCCAAAATTCCTCCCGGATAGACTGGTGTGTAGGGAAGTAGCACACCAAATAGTAAAAGGCGGTATCATAATAGAGCTAAAGGAATCTCAAAAGAAGTCCTGGCCAATCTTCCCTGTGCACATCGGGAAATTTTCATTACAAAATTTGGGACATTCCAGGGTGGAAGCAGAAGCGCTCGAAGAAGTTAAACTATTAAATATTGAATACAAAAGGCATGACCCTTATCAACTAGTGCACAAACACTTGGTACATTGAAATATGAAAGCATATGAACATGAGGAGTCCCCTTGGGATGACATGTTCAAAGGGACCAAGTCTTATAAAGAAGTGTTAGAACGAGTACAGACATTGTCGTCCGACCTGCAAGCCAACTTTCAGACCTTTCAGAGGCATAGACAGAGTGGTTTTCCCCAAGTACTTCAAGGATAAGAAGTCACCCTCCCCCGGGAGCAAGAAAGTGTTCCCCCAGGTTTTGAGCAGGATACGAAAATGCCTCCACAAAACAAAAAGACCGAAGCAGATAAAAGGTTAGGGAGACCTCCCAAGTTCGGTAAGCTTACTCCCCCTGCATCACCTAGTGTTGATGTCAATATGCCTAAGGCAGCAGGAGGGAAAGGATCTACAGAGCTAGGGAGTCCCATAGCTTCCTTAACCCCTTTATAATCCACTTTTG
>ML806782.1:285626-296459 GCA_009831015.1 Picea engelmannii | reverse complement strand
TCCTTCTTTCCTCTATTAGTATAAAATGAGATTCCTCTTAAATTGATGCCTCATTTTTTGTTATACAAATACATGTTTCCTTTTCTTTCTTCATTCCATGCACTGTCTCTTTAAATTTGACTCAGATACTAGAAAAGGCCTTCATTTCTGTTATACTATTGATCCATAATTTGGAAGTTTTATTCTTATTAATTCAAACTAGAAATCTGCAACCCTTAATTTTTTTTTTTTGACTTAAAGCAAAAGGAAATCCTTTGCTTTCATGACAGTTCCAGTTACCAGACATCCTAATATAGAACCCGGTCTATTAGATCATACAAGCATTGCGTTAATCCTATTCAATACCATCTTACAAACAACAAATACACGAGTAGAAATTTAACGTTCATGGGCTGCAATTGAAAGGGATATTAGCATCCAAGAACAATGGGAAGCTAGACAGAGACAGTTAAGGAACCAACTGTGATCTCTCTTTCCATTAAGCTAGTCTTTTTACCCATTAATTATCTCTACCTTTTCGGATGCCTTGACCATATACTTTAGAGCCTTAAAGTATAAACTCAGGAACAACAGGTCTTGTAGCCACTGTTGAGTGAGAGACATTGTTTTTCCTAGGTTTGTTTTGGCAATCATTGTAAACTTGTCCATGAGTGTTTATAAAATCCTGGAAATTATGGTATTGCTTTGAAGTTGTGATCATTTATTTTCATCTACCAGTTTTCATTGATGAAATTGTTGACATCAACATCCTCATTTTGAAGTACAAAGGTGAAGGAGAATAAGGGTGTGGCCTTTCAAAGACATTTGTTATACAAATCAAGGAATTGACTATAGATTTGCATTATTGCAAGTGTTGGCATCAACATCCTCATTCCAAAGTAAAAAGGTGAAGGAGAGGAAGGGTGTGGCCTTTCAGAAACATTTGTTATGTAGATCAAGGAGCAAGGAAGTGCATTGTAGAGTGTAAGACTCTTCCAAGAAGTTGATTGCGGAGATTCAAGACACAGATTCTCTCTATACTTTTGGAGGACCAACAAGTGATTTTTGTGGGGATGTTTGATCCTCCATGGAAAATTCTTACTTTTCACACCATGGGATAAATCATTAAAAAAGTTTGATAATAGGTGGAAAAGAATAATTAATGCTCTTGAATGAATTAATTAAATTTTAAAAATGATTAATACTTAAAATGAGTATGAGAAACTCATGTATTAGTCATGCACATTGGAAAAATGATTAATTCTAGAAGTGAGTTTGAGAATCTCACGTATTATTCATTTAATTGTAAAAAGGGAAATTAGTTTTGAGAATCAAACTCACAAATTAGTTTCCTAATTTTAAGGGGAAATTAGTTTCCTAGTCTTAAGGAGGAAGTTAAGGGTCTCATGAGTTGGTTTGGACTCTTACTCACTTTATTACAATTGGTTTACTAGTCTCAAGGATGAAGTTAAATGTCTCATGACTTGGTTGAGATGCTTTCTCATTTTCTTCCTTG
Organism: Picea engelmannii; assembly: GCA_009831015.1. Taxonomy (NCBI): domain Eukaryota; kingdom Viridiplantae; phylum Streptophyta; class Pinopsida; order Pinales; family Pinaceae; genus Picea; species Picea engelmannii. Next base: position 294,964 of record ML806782.1, on the reverse strand, counting down.
AGTGGTTATTAGATCCTAAATTTGTGGATCTTATCTCCTTGGATTATGGAGACTCAAGAAACTATTTAAACTCTTTATTGGGAGAGATTTTGGAGGCCATATGTAGAGTCACTTTTGAGATCTCTTTGAGGAGAGAATAAAGAAATAATACTTATGGTTTGTAAGCCACTCCATTGGGAGAGTTGATTCCCCTCCATTGGGGAGAATGTAGCCCTTCTAGTGTTTGAAGAAATGCCACTTATGTGAGATCCTTGGAGCATGTGCCACATTTTGTGAGAGTATTTCAGCCTTTTCAAAGAAAGGATAATACAACAATTTGTATTCCAAGTGGATATGGAGACATAGATAGGATGTCCTATTGAACTCCATTAACATCTCAATTATCTCTTGTATCATGTTTTTTTATGCAAGTTTTATTTCCGCAATTATGATTATTAATGCATTAAGTAATGGATATATGATACTAACAACATATTCACCAAGTTAATATTCAATTTGTATTCAAGTCTCCATAATTCCATCTTTTCACCTTTGATGCAATCAAGTTCAATAGATCCACAATTGTAAATATGGCCTTAGTTAAGTGGCCTAGAAGGAAATCAAGTTTGGTATCAGTGTCACCACGGTTTCAAATCATTGTTCCTTCCAAAGAGAAGATCATATATATATTTACCAAGCCATTACTTAAGGACTCCTTTGAGTACCTCATAAAGAAGTTGGGAGTCCTTCCCACTCCTCATTAAGGTGCATAACCTTCATGATAGGTTGGAGGTTGTTGAAAGACATGTTCATCCTTATGGGGAGTAGCACAAGAAATTGAGAAACATACAATACATCATTCAGAAAGGGGGAGTCACTCCGAGGATGTGCACAGTCAGTAGGGAAGATCCATTTTCCATTTATGTCAAAGGGGGAGAAAAATAGATCTGTGACAAAGAGGAGCATATGACAAGGGGGAGTGAATGCTAGAGGAACACACTGAGAGGAACAACAACTCAACAATAGAGTTTCCATCAATGAAAAAGGGGGAGTTTGTTGAGCATATGTTTTCATTGATGTCAACATGGTGTGCAGGCAATATGGCACAAATTTGGTGCACAGACAGAGGAAGTGCATGGTAGGATTCTTTTTACACAGGAAGAGGAAGTGCGAGAAATGATACTTTATACTGTACTATCACAGATCCACATGAAACAAAACTCCTAGAAGAAATCATGAAAGCTTGAAAATGGAAGTGATTAGAAGGATTGAAGGAAAAAGGGATCAACGACACAAAATAAATCACGAAAGTGTTTGAGTATTCCAGGAGTGCACAAATAATAGGAGGATGACATGCGACACAGTTCATAAGTAAAGTAGATTGCGACAAATTACCTTTTCTGTGATTGCAGAGTGAATCGACAGATGTTTGTGCTACAGTGCAACGACGAATGTGAAAATATTGTAGGGTGCCTTGAGAAAAGTGACGAGTGACAAAATGGACTGCGACAAGACGAGTTTATTCTATCCTCACAGTAGATGCTTTGTAAACCAAAATGTGAATTATTGCAACAATGGATGATTTGGTAAAACAAGAAATATTTGGTTTGTTTGAGTTAGTCAAAATGTATGGAACATAAGTTTGTCCACATATAACTAACTGGACTTTGATTTGGTCAAAATATGTCCACAATGTAACTGTCATGCATCCACATACTTTATTTAGACATAAGTGTAATTGAAAGAAGTTTGATCTGGTCAAAATTTGACCATAATGTAACTGTTATGCGTTGACATATAGGAATGGGAACTCAAGAAAAAACAATATAAATTAAGACATGATTTGTTTGATTTGAGAGTGGATGAAAAGAAAAGAAAAATGACATGTAACTATTTAAAGAAACTAAACCGGAGACTTATCAGATCATTTTTTGTTCAGTTCTCTACAAATATTTCTTAAATTGATTTCAGTGTGGCAGGGTGGTGCTAGGGTGAGTTGAAGCTCACTGAGGATTGGTGTCCTCATTGTTTGCGATAGGTTGGTGCCTGAGAGGACTGGTGTCCTCATTTTCAATGGGTTTGTGCCTAAGAGGATTGTTGTCCTCATTTGTGATAGGTTTCTTCCTGAGAGGATTGGTGTCCTCATTTGTGACAGGTTGGTGCCTAAGAGGATTGGTGTCCTCATTTGTGACAGGTTGGTTCCTGAGAGGACTGGTTCCCTCATTTGCGACAGGTGGGTGCCTGTCAAGATGAGTAATTGTAAATTGTAAGTTGGTGCTTGCAGAAGAACATAAATAAATATATTCTGTGGTTTTCTCCCGCATTGGGTTTCCACATAAAATTTATGGTGTAATGTGTTTTCTTTGTTGTGTTTTGTGTTCTGCATGTACTATTGATTAAGTAAGCATGTATAAAAAAAATTATTTTGTTGAAAAGGAAAGAAAATTAAGAAATATGATACAATATCGATTCAACCCCCCGTCCCTCTTAGTATTGTTGTAAGTTATAACATGGAAGAGCTTGGTCATCTCCTTCTCATTTTGGCAATGAAAGCTTCTCAAATTCACCTCCTTCTGCACATATGTGAAAACAATATTTTCATCCACATCAGAGCTACTTTCAACTTGATTTATCGAATGTGTGGCTAGAAGTTTCTTTTTCTTTCCATCCTTCTTGTGGTTCTTCAAGTTCATCTCTGGATGTAGTTTTGAGCAATTTTCCTTAGTGTGGCCATAAACTTTGCAATTATTGAAATGGTTGTTAGGATAATTACACTTAAGTGTAGTGGTTGTTGTATTCTTATATTCCCCTCCTTTCCACTTCTTCTCCCCTTCCTTGGAATCTCCCTATTAATATTTCTTCTTAGAACCACTTCGTTGCCCCTTCTTTTGGCCTATATTTTCTAGGTATTGTGCATATACAATGCCTCATCCATTGTCCTTGGCTTGTAGAGCATCACCCACTTTTGTAGATGAATATGTAAAACCCCCAGATACTTGAGGAGTACATATGGGTTATTTGGAGAGATACCCAACATGTTGGCCATCTTTATGAACTTAGTGGTGTACTCATGTACACTTTGCCCCTACCTTTGCTTGAAGTAGTGCCACTGGATCCATTAGTCCTCTACATACTTGATAGAGTATAATTGGGACTTGATGATGGTTTTGAATTCCTCCCACCCAGTTATTGGTAGACCACCCTCTATCCTAAGTGTTTTTGTATGGATTTCCCACCAAGTTAAAGCATGAACCTCTAGCTTCAATCTAGCAAATGAAATCTTTTTCTCTCAATTTATATGTTGAACGCTAAAATAAACTTCTAGTTGTTGCAACCAATGATTCAATTTTAATGCATCGATCTCACCTTGGTATGGATTCATGTGAAGTTTCACTTCCATATTGAATAGGGAATGTGAAGGGTTAATGACACTTGAACTCGGATACTCTTTCTCTGGCTCTTTCTACAACTCCCTTTTTGGTTCTTCATTATCTCATGATTTCCCTTCTTATCTGATATCTACATTTGAGCCTCCAACTTATCTGAATGCTTCTAGCTTTCTTTTTCTGTGGTTTTCTCCCGCATTGGGTTTCCACATAAAATTGATGGTTTAATGTGTTTTCTTCGTTGTGTTTTGTGTTCTACATGTACTGTTGATTAAGTAAGCACATATATAAAAAAAAAAATTGTTGAAAAAGAAAGAAAATTAATAAATATGATACAATATTGATTCACCCCCCCTCTTAGTATTGTTGTATAACATGGAAGAGTTTGGTCATCTCCTTTTCATTTTGGAAATGAAAGCTACTCAGATTCACCTCCTTCTGCACATATGTGAAAACAATATTTTCATCCACATCAGAGATACTTTCAACTTGATTTCTCGAATGTGGGGCTAGAAGTTTCTTTTTCTTTCCATCCTTCTTGCAGTTCTTCAAGTTCATCTCTGGATGTAGTTTTGATCAATTTTCCTCAGTGTGGTCATCAATGTTGCAATTATTGAAATGGTTGTTAGGATAATTTTACTGGAGTGTAGTGGTTGTTGTATTCTTATATTCCCCACCTTTCCACTTCTTCTTCCCTTCCTTGGAATCTCCCTATTACTCTTTCTTCTTAGAACCACTTCGCTGCCCCTTCTTTTGGCCTATATTTTCTAGGTATTGTGCATATACAATGCCTCATCAATTCTCCTTGTCTTGTAGAGCATTACCTAGTTTTGTAGATGACTATGTAAAACCCCTGGATACTTTAGGAGTACATATGGGTTATTTAGAGAGATACCCAACATGTTGGCCATCTTTATGAACTTAGTGGTGTACTCCTATACACTTTGCCCCTACCTTTGCTTGAAGTAGTGCCACTGAATACATTAGTCCTCTACATACTTTATAGACTAGAACTGGGACTTGATGATGGTTTTGAATTCCTCCCACCCATTTATTGGTATATCACCCTCTATCCTAAGTGTTTTTGTATGGATTTCCCACCAAGTTAAAGCATGGTCCTCTAGCTTCAATCTAGCAAATGTTTTTTTTTTCTCTCCATTTATATGTTGAACGCTAAAATAAACTTCTAGTTGTTGCAACCAATGATTCAATTTTAATGCATCAATCTCACCTTAGTATGGATTTATGTGAACTTTCACTTCCATATTGAATAGGGAATGTGAAGGGTTAATGACACTTGAACTTATACTCTTTCTATGGCTCTTTGTGTGACTCACTTTTTGGTTCTTCGTTATCTCATGATTTCCCATCTGATCTTATATCTGCATTTGAGCCTCCAACTTCTCTGAATGCTTCTAGCTTGCTTGTTAGAGCCACCGTGAATAGGTTCATATTGCAATTGATATCAACGACATGTGCTTCCGACCTATCAAATATATATTTTGTTGGATCTCGAGGGTTGTTATGAACATTGTTGGCACTCAATTTTGTCATTCCAAAAGCACTTAAACCTTATCCATTTTGGTTTCATTTTCCTCATTTTTGTCTTTTCTTCCATTTTGACTATATTTTCCCATGATAAAGACATATAAAGGCATACTAGGTATTTTATGATTTTATTTTTAATTTATAGAAATTAACAAATTTAAATTTAAAAAAAAAACATTTGTATCATCATTTTCATGAATAAATCAGTTCTAGTAATTCTTCATTCATTAAGTTGGTTTCACACATTTCTAGGCAAATCACAAATATGATTTTTGAGCCTAGTCTTCATGAGATGGTTAGTTTCCCCTTGAATTTGAGTGATATCAAATATAAGGGTTCGATCAATGCTACAGTCAATGCGGTGCCAACAAAGAAGACGACACAAAACAAAGATAAGCAGTTAGGTAGCAATCTTCAGACGTGATTTTTGGATTGATGCGGATGAATTTGAAAATTCTAGGACATGGGTTTTGTGCAAAACATGCCCAAATAGATAAATTGTGAGAACATTTTCTATAAAGTGCACGAGATGGAGTGTACAAGAGTTTCTTCGAAGCGAATCTGCCCATATTTTTTGTTGTGGTTGTTTTTTCCAATGTCCTAGTCAATTATATGCCAAATGGAGCAATTTAGCTATATTTAGAAGTTATATTGTTATGTCATTACTCTATGAGAGGAATTATAGCTTAGTTGTTTCATTTTGTTTGTATAAATAAATCAAAGATTAAACTATGAAGATAGTTCAATTATAGAGAAAACCTCTAAACTGAAGACTATAACAACTTTTATTATCAATATAAGTGATTTAATTTTCTCCATTTAGTATCTTTCTTACTGTTCATGTGACAAGCATGGAGGTACCCCTTTCTCTGGTACATTTCAGATTTGTATAATTTTGTGCATACCTCTTATTTTCTACAATTTTCCATTTTGGTAAATATTCTTACTCCATAGATCAAGTTTCGATTCTCTAGATTTAAAATCAGATTTCATTTTAGTTTTTACTTATAGTTTTATGTTCAGTTTTTAGTTGATTTAATAAGTATATTTGTGTTAAAAATTCTTACAATATCCAACTTTCACAAGTCAACAGAGTATTGTTGCAAGAGCCGACACTCATTGATGTAATGCAACCTTGCAACTTCATTTTATACCAGTGAGAATGTAATAACTTTAGATTGGAAGAATTATAATTCAGCGTAAAATATTTTCATTTGAATGAGTGATAAGTATTCTTTTCAATCCTTAACATGGACAAGTTAACAAAGTATTGTTGCAATATCCATCACTTCTTGAGGCACTGAAGTATTGTAACCTAAATTTCTACCAGTGAAACTATGATCAAGTTAGATTAAAAGAATTAGTTATTATTTTTCTATTAAGTTGTTTCATATTTAATTAACACATGAGTGAGTATAGATTTTAGAATAGGATCTGATCATGCACATATTGTGTTTTCATGTCACAAGCTTATGGCCCCAGATTGATAATTAATGTTCAAAACTTATGCAAATAAGTTTTCCAACAAACATACCTATCTACCATAGCTAGGGTTTTTGTGAATTATCTTTAAGAAATTATTGCATCCTGCAAATTCCCATAAATAGTAAATACCGAAAGAAAACTAGATTTGATACCAATATGATATCTAAACTTCCATGTGTATTCCTCTAGAATGGTTTGTCGCAACATATCTGATAAACAAAATTGAAATATACACTTTGAAGGTTAAATTCCTCTAGATTCTGGAATCTTTAGTTACTGATTTTGTGCTTATGCATGAAATATATAAAATGTGAAAAATAAAGAACACTAAAATGCAATCACACACCATCCATAAAATAAAAAAAATATTTTCTCTAGGAAACCTTTACGAGAGGAAACCCAGCTAGAAGGTGAGGTTTCTTTTCTCTCTTTTCTCTAGTATGTAAATAATGCAATCTGAACAAAGGATAAGGCACTCTCTATAGAGTTACTAAGACCTATGGCCTATTAGGTTGTTACAGAAAATTAATCCCCTCTTTATGATTTCTAATTCTCCCCTCCAAGTTTTTCTACTCTTCCTTGGAACAAAATACAATAACATAGAATGTAACCCCTTCTCTTCCTAGTAGCCCGATATTTAACATAACCCGATAGCCATCTAGGGGTAGGGTTATGGCTTCCTCAACCCTCAATTGTGATAATGTTTAGGAACTTCTAGAATCTTTTTGAAATTAAATATGCCTAGCCCCATATGTGTGAGTAACATGGGCTGAAATGGCATCCTCTCGTACCATGGTGGTCAACATGGTAGATCAACTTGCCAGAGTCATAAATTCGCATATGAATTTTGATTGAGGTGTTTCTTGCATCATTGGGAAAATATTCAGTTCATTCCATTGCTCAACTTTTGGAAGTTGGAGGTTATTTGCAGAACGAGAGGAGACTCATTCAATATTGAGAATCGAGGTGTACTTGCAAATAGTCTTTTTGTAATAAGTTTTTTAAATTATATTATGTTTTAAATAGGTGCATTTTTGGTAGAAGCCAACACCCCTCATTTGTTGTGTTTGCATTGTAAAGTCTGGGTGGAGTTGAAATAAACCTCTCACTCTAATTATGTCTTTAAATGGATTGATTTGAGGAATTTTTGGAGTTACTGAACACTCTAATACTCTATTTTGTGCACAATACAGTCACCACCGACAAAGCCATTTTGTAGTCTATTGTAACTTGCTTGCAAGTTTCACAAGACAAAGTAGCAGTGCTGCAAACTCATACTCGACTTCTTCACAATGCACTTGAGTGAAAGAATCTTCGAAAACATTCTAAACTAGTCCTTGTTAAGAACAATCCTCTTTTCAAAGAAGACGATGATTTCGATTAAGATCAATATCTAGCACAGGAGAAAATTAGTGAGAAAAATTCATATTCAAGTACAGATGAATGTTGACTTCCTCTTTCCAATCCAATCATCAGACCTTGGGAAGGAATCATGAAAAACAAGCACAAAAAGAAAATTGGATATGAAAAGGAATTCACCTTTCATATTTCATATTACACCAAAGCGATCTAGTTCCAGAGTGTTGGATTGCTACAAGAAGGTTAATATTCACCTGCTCCAGTTCAAGAGTAGATTCTGAAATGAAAACATTGTCAGAGAGTTGACCACATGGAAGATCAATGTTTCGATCTTCATCCTTATGGGCATCGTGGAAAACACAATCATCCTTTAGAAATATGTTCTAAACGCAAGAAATTTGCAAGCGTAAAGAACCACTATGGGTGGATGTCTTCTTGGAAATGACCATCAATAATCGATAATATATCTCATTCATACCATAGAATTAATTCTTGAGTATTTATGCATCTTTCACTGAAACAATTTTCATCTTCTCACCTTGTACCTGATAAGGTGGAATACCATTAGTGATTGATAGTTTGGATTCAAGTTTTGAAGTCCTATAAATCGATAAATAACAAGAGCGCATGATTCAATTTTTGGTCATCCAAAATCACTAGGCTAGTTTGTGGTTTTCCTTAAACCACCACTTAGTATAAGACTTACAACTTATTCTAGACAACAATTTGTGGTTTTCCTTAAACCTCTAGTTAGTGGAATACTTTCAACTTATGCAAGAGAACAATTTATGGTCATCTTTAAACCATCATTTGAGAACACTTCCAATTAGTAGAAGACATTATATTCTATCTTCTATCTAACTTAGGAAATTTTCCAAGAACCATTGAGCCCTAGAGCCAAGTTCTAGAGTTTGTGGTCACCCGTAAACCACTAGATTGGTTTGTGGTATTCCTTAAACTACCACAACCATTTAGTAGATAAGATCATAATCTGCTACCCATTTGGTATTTGGTCATCCCAAAATCACCAGATTCTGAGAGCACATTCATCCATCGACAACTGTCCACTTTCATATTTCAACTGAACACTTCAAGATTTCATCTCTCAGCTTGGACTCACATACACCCCTTCAAATTAAAGGGGGGAATGTTTGAAACCTAATATGCTAGGGTTATGGTATTAGTCACTTGAAATACTGTGAAACATCATGTGATAGTGTAATGGTCATAGAGAGTCCAAGATATCTCTTGGAATATGAATCCAAATGTCACATTAATTTCATTTATACATGTATCATATCAATTAATAATAGAAATTGGTGGTTAACTAAATTCGTGTGTCTAACACTAACATATCTATTCTCCTGAGTTTCCTCGAACTTCAACCATATTTTATAATGATTGATAATTAAAGTAGGAAATTAGAATTGATGATTACCTACTAGATCCATTTATTCATACCACTCATTATTCCCTATCATTACTCCCTATTTCCAACATATTTCCATGCTTTCCATGCACCTTTGAATGCTATAAAAAAGAGACCTCTTTCAAGTTGGAGTATCTTCCAACCTTTTAGCA
>ML806782.1:258216-274549 GCA_009831015.1 Picea engelmannii | reverse complement strand
CATATAGATTCTTAAGAAAAACAAAATGTAATCAATGGCTCATACACAGAGATTTTATACCGGAAACCCTCAACCGGGAAAACCTTTCTTATATTCATTATATCGAATTTCACCATTCACCATACAATATATACAATGTTTTTACGTATTCCGTAGATACCAAAACCCTAATCCCTTAATTCAGGATTAATTTAGAAAACCTCTAAAAATAGCAAAATCCACTAAAAATAGCAAAAACTGCCAAAAAAAAAAATTTCGGGGCGCTGCCCCGAAACATTGCGCATAACTAGGGGGGGCATACCTGCCCCCCCTGGGACCCCCCTAGGAAAGCGCCCAATGCACATGACACAAAGAACGCTACTAGAGGGATCATTAGAGGTAGTTGTCGAATCTGACGTGCCCACACACACACATGCAAAGAATATAACAAAGACCCAACAGTTCCCAACTAAAAAAAATTAAGTTTATAATTTCTTTCTCACAAAACTAACTACTAACTAGACGGTGTTGTCTACCTATTCTACGAAATTGATTTTTTCATCGGAATCCATCGACTTAAATCTGCACGAAATTACCATTTTTTGTTGTTTTAAATTCATTTTTTAATACAAAAATGGAATCAGAATGTTGAAAAACCCTTGGAGCACTTGGATTATACAGAAATAATCACTCAAAGTTGTTGATCTAACTATCTCATCGTAGTTCGAGCAAATGTACCCAGAAAATACGACTGGATAAAAGCCATTTCATAGAACTTTTAGCCTACAACCTAACTAGACTAATTGAAAACTCCCTCAACTATGGATAATTCTTATTGAAAGTAACACAATTGAATATATTGTCTCATCCATTGTGTTGATCCTTATTGACTCGAGTAGACTAAAAATAAGGATACTAATAATATATAGTACTCCCTTGATAGGAGTATGCAACTTACTTGGCTAGACGGGTGAAAAATTTCACGCATAGGCCAATCACCCGCCCCTCCTTAAGTGTTTTGTTGAGTTGAGAAAGTCAAATAAGTATTTATTCATGGATGTCTATGACCAAAAAGGGTCCCAACCAATGAATCTTCAACTTCCCAAGATGCTTAAGGTATAGTTATAAAGCAGTACCAAGTTACCTTTCTCAAACTTCTTATTTCTAATATGAACATCATGCCATGCTTTCTATCACAACTTCTTAATTTTCTAGTGGTACTACACTAGGAAGTGGTCCTCTTCCTATCCCATGATTTCTGTCATGTTTTTCTAAATGAAATTTTGTTCTAACATTCCATTGGCTTTAGGAATGAATAGGATGGGTATCACAAATTTCACAGGAACCACTACCTTCCTGCCATACATCGATTTCAAGGACACGTGTTTTGTTAATTTAATTGGAACTATATTAGATGCCCAAAGAAAAATTGGCACATGTTGCATGCGCACAACAACCTCCCAATTTTCTTGTCTTAGTGACTCTCCAAGAAAATAAATTCGCCCCCCTCCAATTCTTCCTGCTAGGAACCTCGTCCTCTCTCTGTTGCATAAGCGACTAAGCCTAAGTTTTTCTCTCACTCTCCCCTCCTTGTCGTTTGCAATGGCTCTTCTGATCACTTCAACTTATCTCATCCACACTTCCATGAGTTTCCCCTTTCTGTGTTGATACATAGCATATTGGCACGTGCTTCTCTTCATCCACCTACACATTGGCACGTTGGTGATTTATTCACCATTACATAAGCCATCATCCTTCAAACTTGATTGATGCACTTTCACACCTCCATTAAACTTCACTGACGTACGTCTTCCTCAGCGACGAAGTACGCATGATCAATTCTAAGACATCAGTGGTGTCCACGTGATTACCTTCCCACGACACATGTCTTTAATCAACTAACCCCCTTCCACTTTTGCCGATACATTGCATATCTGCAATGCCCGTCTCTTTCACTTCATCACACTGCATATCGACAAGCTTCACCTCTTTGTTGTTGATGCGCTGCTTGTTGATAAGTTTACCATGCCTATCCTTGATACAACGATGGAAGGACGTTGACCCCTCATCGTCACCAAGCATGTCAACGACGATCTTCTCCTTCTCACCAACGCTAACCAGGTCAACATGGCCACCTTTGTTTTGAGGCTTATTTCGTCCTCCTCCAGCTCAAACCCTTATTGCATCATCAATCAGTGTCCTAACGTTTTCGGTGACTAATCTCTCCATGCCTAATAAGATTGTTGGTCACTAATCTCCAACCATCCATGACATACTCTAGATCACACTCATAATCAAGTTTGTAGTGTCCCCAGTGGTTTTGTTCCTGCACATGCCACTAGCTTGTTTTCTTTTTGTTTCTTGATGTTATAACTAAATCTTCGTTGTGAAAGTGCCATTTAGCATTATATGGATTAGCCACATCATTTTTTGGTCATGTGTTGGCTCTGAAACGCGCTTCAGAAGAAATTTTGTCCTCCTGGCCCCTATACGGTGCTAAGTGCTTCAAACGTGAGTTGATTGTTTTGGTAGATGTATAATTTTGTGCTATTAATGAATAACTCTAGCGTCAATAGATGAACTAAGTCCCTATGCACCATGGATGACACGAGAACTCGCGTAATCAATTTTGAATGAAGCAACAACGAATGTGGGACCCGAACTTTCATTAAAAAAAGCCTTTGAACGCAATTTTTCGACATCTGTTAAAGTTAAATTTTCATCCTCAAAACATGCTAGTCATATGTTTTCTGGCATTTCGATTTCAATGCAACTCATGGAATCAGAATCCGATGTATGTAAGTGCCAAAACGGATCGCCTAGGGTTTCTCGTCCAAACTGGCCGTATCGATCATTTTGCAGATAAGATATTTGTGTGACACAATTAGTTGGATCGCTAGGAACATTTGTTACGGCGCAAGAGACGATGCCCCAATCAAAGGTCATATAAGAAAGTTATGAGTTTTTGAAACGTCCTCCAATAGGGTCGGCATAAGACTTAATGGTTCTCAAGTCCACGTGTTGGTTTTATGATAAGTTATTGTAATCATTGACCTGGCATGTTCAGAAGGAATTCGAAGAAGGTTCTAGCGACCCAATACGCCCAACAACTTTCAGAACGGGACCTTGAACAGATACAACGAACTGCATCTGTTCCCTCGAAAATGACAGGTCGGGACACACAACTAATGCATTGAAGGGCGCACCCATAGAACTTGATTCGGTGTCCAAACAAATCAATGGCACAAGCTCTGAAATCACTGGCGAATTTGGGAAGAACACCTACAGGACCTCCTAGAGAAGTTCCAATGAACTTCACCAGTGAGCCTTGAAGTATGTAACCAAAAGTGCCGGAAATTTTGATAATGAAAATCACCTCTCCCCCAAACCAAAATTGAACCAAGCACCATCACAGGAAACCAAGCCCAAGCCCAAGCCCAATGTACGATGATTTAATCTCATTAAGTCTGCAACGAATGCATGACGATGATTCAGAGACAGAGTTTAGGCTTCGAATTTTCAATGACCATTTGCCTAGAGAGCTTATATGAGGGAAGTTTAATTGAAATTTATATGCACTCTAATGATTATTCATGATGGTTTATTTGAAGTTACTCTCATCTATAGTGTGTTGAATGGTGTCAGGGACCAAGCGGAGGAGGGTCGTGCTCAACAATCCGAGGATGCAATCTACAACTAAAGACGACGAAGAAGCAATAACAACATTTGTAGTAGTGAAATAGGAGCAATGAAGGTAATAAGATGCAAATGATTGAGGAAAGAGTCCAAATAATTTAACAATTAGATTCCCTAATGTCCGAGCCAGTCATTATGTTAAACGAGATGCACTACAACCAAAATCCATGACGACGCACTAGCACTAAAGAAAAAATTCGAATTGTAACTGCTGATTGTCTCCCTCATCATTGCAAAGGGAATAAAGATAAAGTCAAGGAAATGAAAGGTCACTAGGGTAGGTGGAAGGTCAAGTGTCATGTTGAGCTTCAATAAATACTAAAATTGTATCCAAAGAAAGGGCCTTTGGCTCTTCAAACATTGTATACTTCTGAACTACTTTGAGAATACAATGTCAACTAAAATTGGAGATATTTCCTTAGAGTTTTCATGTACTAAATATGAAACTGTTGATACAAAGAAGCCCTCAGGGACAATTTTTGATAGAGAGGAGGACTCACATGTGTTGTTGTTCTGTTGTGAATTATTTAAAGAAGAATGTTTGTTGTTCACATGGGTTGTAAGAGCATGTTTGTTTATGGACTATTTTAATGCAATATATGTTTTCTTGCAGTTTTGTTACTCTTTCTTATATGACATGTATAGAGCGAATGAGTTGTGAATGTATGCAGAAATGTGACTTAGACTGTTCTGGTTATAGACTTGTATGCATGTGTTCCTAATTGTGCGCCTTCATGACAACTATATGGTTGTGGTTTATGCATAGTTTATTTTCATTACAACTCATTTTGTTACTATAGTTTTCTCCTAGCTAGGATAGGGTAGATTAGAATTAGATTAGATACCTGCATTTGCATAGTTTTCATCTACATCTTTCGTTTGCATAACCATCTATCACTCACCTTCATCGGTGGACCGGGCTGCAACCAGTAAAACCCAAACAAACAATGGCTGTCGGGCTAGAATCTGGATGTGTTCCTTATTCCAAACAATGAGAGGTCTAATTGGGACTTCTTACTGGGGAGAACCCCTTACTATTGTCGGGGGAATTTGGACCCGTCAACAACACCATTTCATGTTAGCCATCATGATTTACAACATAAACATTAGTTATCCCTTATTTTAGGATTTTATTGAATGCCTCAATTCTCCCATTTTCTTATAGGTGATAGTGACTATTGGTATGATGTTGTATCATGAATTATTGATATTGAGTATTGATTGTGGAGCTCATAAAGTGTCACCCTTGATGTCATTATGTTTTTGGGACACCTAAACCTAGATATAATATTATCTAATATAAATATTATGGTTGTTTAAGTGGAAAAGTAATGTGTTGTTTCTTATTGTACCCATAGGGTGAGATAATTAGTGACATAGACCCCCACCTCAGCAGGGTCTACTTGACCTCCCAGTCTTTGGATCCTCAAATTCTCGAACCGAAATGGCTCCTTGGTCCCCACTGGAACCCTTCAGACATATAACCACATGTATCCTTTTTTAAGCTATGCTTGCACGAACATGCACTAGACACAAGCATCTCCTCCACGTGACTACAGACTTAACCCAAAAAGGCATGTCGGGTTTCGCGATTTTGGGACTTTCGTTGTGAGTCACCCCGACTCCTCCGATTCCGGAAACCATGAAATGGGCCAATGGTTCCTATCTCCTTCCTTATTCTGCTACCTTATGACCTCCAGTCAAACCCTGGGGTCCCCCTCCGAGCGCGTCAGGATTTCATGTGTCGGGAGCTCGCGATGTGACTTTGCTCCCTTTTCTCGATATCCAAACTCATAACTTCCTCGCCATAGATCAACGGTCCTAATTCCCCCACGATCCGACGGTCCAGATCGCGTCCGTATTTCGTGTATCGGGGGTTTGTGAAGTGACCCTCTCCCTTTCTCTCGAAATGCGAACCTGTGATGACCACTTATTCCAGATCGACGCTCCTCGGAAAATCGATGCTTCTCGCTCTGAGAATTTCCACCATCCGTTTAGGTTCTCAATAGTTTCTCACTAGATAACTCGGCGTCCTTCCTCATGAGCTTGATTTCTGCGAGGTGACTTCGACCCTCGTCTCTCCTCTGGACTTTCCAAGTCTCTATCCCTCCTGAGCTTGATTCTTGCTGCAAACTCGAGGATTCTAAGGGATTCTTGCATGCACTCCTTGTGGCCCTCACGATAATCCTTGATTATCTGGTATCTCCCAAATTTGCGCACTCCTTGCGATAGAAGTTCTTCAACCGCTCCCTTGGGTTGGAAAAGTCTAAGACTTCAACCTGGCCTGCACACACCTTGCACAACTCTGTGCTATACTTGTGCTTCTGTTGGTATAAAAGCAACTCTATCTCTCCTTAGATTTTTCTGAGATAAAACTCAGAATCTTGTCAATGCACTCCTTGCTGACCTTCACTGCACTCCTTGTAGGAATTCTCAGGAAGAGGAGAAATTGAAACTTATACTGTCCCTCTCACAGACTTCATACATTCAACATGAAATCATACACATAAAGCATTGAAACAAATGCATAACAGAGCATGTAAGAAAACCGTAAACATACCATTCAATAGATGCAAATAGTAACCATAACAACACCATGAAATTGGATCAAAACATTCTTATATTAATTCAAGTGCTTCTCTACGTGATTTTCTATAGCAACAACTATCTTCTCATACAACTCCTACAATCTTTGTTCTTCTCTGCTCTCCTATGCTCTCTCGCTCTACAACTTCTACTCTTACAATTGAGAATAATCATACAATACATACGAGGGAGATTTCTTGAGTTTTCCCTCCTACAACTCTAAGCTATCTTATCAAATTAAAGACTACAACTAATTTACATTTATTACATTAAATTCCTACAACCGACAGCTGAGAGCAATGCTCAAGATCTGCATTACAATCCCCAAAACATCTAAGAGAAATTACATCCTTTCAGCTATTACATTAATGTTCTTCTTTTGAAATTTAAATGTCTTCAAAATGCACGCTGGTGTATATCCAGTTGTCCTCCAGTGGTGCTTGTTGGCGATGCTGCTGCATCAATTAGTCTTGGTGATTATGTATCATCCATCTGAGTCCCTATAAAGTGGATTGATTGGGCTAATGAGTCAACTTCCTATTTCTCAAAGTGTTGCAACAAAACTATTGGGTAGAGGGGTAGCTTGTCTTGCCTAAAATTTCAAATAATTCTTTGACATACATCACAATATATAGCATAGTCCTTGGAATCCTTGAAAATTGTGTGCCACCACAATCCTTCCTATAACACCTTCTAAGATATCACTTTTCACCCATAGTTTCCTCCCACCACTTCACTGTGTCACTCCCATAATATACCAATGCATTAATGATTCATTATGAAACATTTGATAATCCCATCAATTCCCAACTTATGTAGTTATACATTGATTAAATGATAATATGAAACCTTAATAGTCAAATTATTTTTCTACACTACTCTATATCCCTAGGGTAAAATGATGTGGGAACCTGGTTATACTCGACCTGGCATGTTGAGTAGGAATTCGAAGAAGGTTCCAGTGACCCAATATGCCCAACGACTTTCAGAACGGGACCTTGAACAGATACAACGAACTGCATCTGTTTCCTAAAAAAATGACAGGTCGGGTCATACAACTAATACATTGGAGGGCGCACCCATAGAACGTGATTCGGTGTCCAAAAAAATCAATGGAAAAAACTCCAAAATCACTGGCAAATTTGGGAAGAACACCTACAGGACCTCCCAAAGAAGTTGTAATGAAATTCACCAGTGAGATTGGAAGTATGTAACCAAAAGTGTCGGTAATTTTGATAATGAAAATCACCTCCCCCCCAAAACCAAAGTTGAACCAAGCACCATCATAGGAAACCAAGCCCAAGCCCAATGTATGATGATTTAAGCTCATTAAGTCTGCAACAAATGCATGACGATGATTCAGAGACAGAGTCTAGGCTTCGAATTTTCAATCAACATTTGCCTAGAGAGCTTATATGATTGTGCTCCAACACTATCATTTGGCTAATTTCATAACTCATCCTTCATTTTTCACCCGGTGAGGTTCATGATGGGGCCTTTGATGCAGATTAGAGGAGTTCATTCAAACTCCTTCGATGTGCATCGGAAGAGTTCATTCAAACTCCTCCGATGTGAATCGAAGGAGTTTGTTCAAACTCCTCCGATGCAAATCGGAGGAGTTTCCATCAACTCCTCCAATGCAAATCATAGGAGTTTCCATCAACTCCTCCAAAACCTAAAAAATTATCTTTCGTAAATTGGCCATAATGTTTGACTCGGGTCTCCATTTTTCACATTCTTTATATCGTTGGAAAGATATTTCTCATTTCTGTGACTTTATAGTTATAATATTTAATAAATTCCTAACCTATTTCCTTCATATTTCAATATTAATACCGGGTACCTTGTTGGCATCTCTTGGCATAGGGGCAGACCTAGGGTTCAAATCTAACAATGCAGCAACAAGCCCTAACTACTAGCCCTTTCGGCAACATCTGCGGAGCAGATGCAGTCTCACCTGAAGTAACAATAGGGGGTTTCATGACACAGGTGTCTACAACCAGACGAAATGCAAGTGGATTCGAAGGAACAACACACAGAGATCCAATTATTCTTTAACAACTTAAACCTACTTCGCACAGTTATATCTCATATCTAGCACAATAATGTAATGATAGGATAACAGAAGGAAAATAACACAACATAAATCACACATAACAACAAGATATACGTGGTTCACCCTCTCCCTAGGGATACGTCCACAGAACTGTGTTTTTGGATATTATATGAAAACATACAGTTCTATCTGTGCACTCAGCTTGAAAATCTCTCTCTCTTTCTCTTCTTCTCTCCCCTCCTTGCACACTTAACTACAGGGTTGATCTTCGCACCCAACTAAATATCCTACAATACAGACTCTCTCCTCTCACAATGATTCTCTTACAAAATGTCAATAATCACTCTCTTAACTCACAATGACCAACTCAAAACGAATAACAATGAATGCCCCCCCCCCAAGTCATCTAGACCTTTATTTATACATTACAATGACAAACGTCTATGTATCAAAACCCCAGATACCAAAACCCTAGGTATAAAACCCTAGGTCAACTTGACCTACATTTTCAGGGCTTCACCAACCTTTCTTTCCGTCTTTCCCGCACGGTGATCCAAAGCATCCGTTGGTGGCTTTTTCCACTTACTGAGTTTTCCACGATCCATGTTTCTTGCTTATATGTCCTCCTTGATCTTCTCATTCAATGACTCGTTTTCCCTTACTTCGCTCCTTCTTTTCTTCTTCTTTGAACACTTCGACCCAATCTCAGTCAATGTGCCTTCCACACAATTCATACTTCACCTTTCTTCCTTAATCTTCTCTTTCTTCCATAACTAAGGGCCAACAGGCCCCCAACACTCACACGTGACTCATCCTAAGGCACTATAGGTCTGAACCTTCTGTTTACTTCATCTTGAGACTGCACGAAGCAGCCCGTGTTCTCTGCTCTTTCCCTCCCTTCCTTGTGCGTACTGTCTTTTCTGTGTCTGGTACCTAGTTTTAACTGCACCTGGTACCTAGACCCTTCTTCTTATTCTTTTACTGAGATTTGTGAGGCATCTGGTTGTCATAGTACAATTTCAACCGGCTCCCATTTACCAAACCTTCCTTCCATTCTCCATTCAAAGTCTTCAACTGTGCAACTCCTCCTTTTGTAACATAGGCAACCTCATATGGCCCAAGCCAATGTGTCCTAAACTTCCCTACATGCTTCATGAACTTGCTTTCATATGCCAATACCATATCTCCTTGCTTGAATGCTTTATTTTTTATATATCTGTCGTGATAGGCCTTTTCTCTTTCCTTCTATACCTGCTGGTGAAATCTTGGAATGAAATTATCTTCCTCTAGTTCCACCAACTGTGCGAGCATGTTTTGAACAATGTCAGTGTCATCCATATCTGTGAATGTTGCAATTCTTAGACTGGGAACCAAATATTCCATAGGTAATACTGCTTCTAGACCATAGACCAACTTAAAGGGAGTCTTCATTGTCAACTTCTTGCAAGTGGTTCTATAGGCCCATACCATTGTTGGTACTCTCAAATCCCAATCATCCCTATTCACACTGCAAATCTTCGTTAGTGCTATCTCCAAGATCTTATTGAAAGCTTTGACTTTACCATTCGCTTGTGGATGGTATGTAGTGATCTTCTAGTGGTGAACTTAAAATTCTTGAGTCAAGTATTTAATAGTCTTTTGAATAAAATGTGTGCCTTGATCGCTCATAAGGGTCTTTGGGCATCTAAACGTGGTTATGATATCATCAAATCTGAATCACGCAGCTGTAGTTGCACGACAGTCCTTACTTCTCTGGCTTCTGCCCATCTGGTCAAATACTCTGTCGCAGTGATGATGTATCGAGCTCATGTGCGCTTTCATGGTGGGTTGATAGGTCCCACAA
The DNA here is from genome assembly GCA_009831015.1 of Picea engelmannii. Classification (NCBI taxonomy): domain Eukaryota; kingdom Viridiplantae; phylum Streptophyta; class Pinopsida; order Pinales; family Pinaceae; genus Picea; species Picea engelmannii. The sequence goes on along the minus strand of ML806782.1, from coordinate 264,389 downwards.
AATCAATAGCCCATTTTTCAAATGCTTGTAAAGTTAGTTGCGGTGCTAAAGGAATCTCATCTCTTCTGGAATGTTTCCCAACTCTTTGGCATACATCACAGGATTTGTAGTATTCCTTAGCATCTTTGTGTAAAGTGGGCCACCAGAGGCCATCTCTAAGAACCTTCTGCACTGTTTCTTTTCCTGCATAATGTCCTCCTGTGATGCCTTCATGTGCTTCTTCTAGAATCAATGGTCTTTCTTCCTCCATAACACATCTCCTCAAGATCTCATCAAGTCCCATATTATATAGTTGTCCAGCTATAAGTGAAAAATATGCAGCACGAACTACCAGTTGTTTCTTCTGAATGACTGTATATTCGCGAGGTTCCATTCCTATTGATAGGAACTGGACTATCTCGATGAAGATTTCATCAAACTTGCTGGTGGACAACAACTGTGCATCTGGTAGTGTATCCTCCAAACTGGTAGGTTCCTCTCCATGTTCTAACCTATACAAGTGGTCAGGTCCCTTGTTCATTCTCCCTGGTTTGACCACAATCTCAAAATCATATTCCTGGAATAATAGTAGCCATCTGCATATTCTTCCCCCCAACACTGTCTTGTTAACTAGGTATTTCAACGTAGAGTGATCAGTGAACATCTTAAAATGTCCTCCCAGCAAGTAGTGTCGAAACTTTTGCAGCGCGTACACCATGGCTAAACCTTCTCTCTCGGTAGTAGTGTAATGTATCTCAGTTGTAGAGAGCTTCCTGCTAGTGAAGGCTAACAAATGGTCAATATCTCCTGCTCCTGGTTGTGCTAACACTGCTCCTAATGCAATAGATGATGCATCGACATGCACATGAAATTCCTTACTCCAATCTAAGAAAACCAGAATAGGTACAGTGACCATTTTCTGCTTCAGTGTGTCAAAGCTCTGTTGACATTCCTCTGACCATTGAAACTAACAATCTTTCTTTAAAAGATTTTCCATGGGTGTTGTTATCTGTGCATAGCCCTTGATGAACTTTATGTAGTATCCCGTATGTCCCAGCGCAGTGCGCAACTGTCTAACAGAAGTAGGAGGAGGTATATCCACAATGATGGTGATCTTGGAAGGATTTACCAACAACCCCTGCTTACACACAATATGGCCTAGCAGCACTCCAAAGGGTGAAAAGAAGATACACTTCTTCAGGTTTAGGGAAATCTGACATTTCCCGCACTTATCCAACATTAGCCTTAAACATTCAATATGATTTTGCAATAAGCTAAAAATAGTACAATCATCAAAATATGCTTCGAAAAATTTATGTAAAAATTCCTTGAATGCTTCGACCACCACCCTAGAAAAGATGGTTGGTGCATTCTTCAATCCGAAAGGCATCACTGTGTACTATAAGGAACCCCATTTTTTTGCAAATGTGGTCTTATGGCGATATTCCTTGGCAATCCTGATCTGGTGATAACCCGAAAATCCATCTGTGAAAGAGTAAACTTCCTGTCCTCCCACATTATCTAGAACCTCATCTGTAAAACATGTGGGGAATGGGTCATGCAAGAAGGCATCATTCAGCTTCCTCAAGTCTACATAGATTCTGATCTCTCTTATTTTCTTATCTTGGACCACCATAGGGCTAATCCATTCTGACTCTTCAATAGTTTCTATGATTCCTACTTCCAACATTCTGTCTAATTCAATTTTGACTTTCTTCTTATACTTGGGATTTAATCTGTAGGGCCGCTTCTTGACTGACCTTGCATCTGGTTTCAAGGGGATTTTCATTTCTCCCATGGGCCCTTTAATTCCTTTCATGTCGGTGAACTTGGTCGAAAACAAGTCCTGATATTCATGCAGTAGTTCTGTGATATTATCAATAGTGGAATCATACCAATAATATCCAACGTTTGCGAGCTTAGGTGCTTTCTCTGTCCCAATATTAACTTTCTTGATTTTGATTGGCTGTCCAATAAAAAGTAACTCGACTCCTAGTCCTTTTATTTCCCTCTGTCCTTTTGTTTCTGCAATGTTCACATTCCTAGGATCATTGTCATCATCGGCATTGATATTGTACCAACCTTGTAGTTTCTGAAGAGGTACAGTCCATTCATCCTCTTCTTGCTCAACAGGGAGGTTAGGTGCCTCCTGAAAGACTTTATGTCTTACAACTTGTAGAGCTTCATATACAATGGGGTACTGACTTTCAAATAAAAATGTAGTTAATAAGGTAGAAGCCAACACCCCTCATTTGTTGTGTTTGCATTGTAAAGTCTATGTGGAGTTGAAATAAACCTTTCACTCTAATTATGTCTTTAAATGAATTGATTTGAGGAATTTTTGGAGTTACTGAACACTCTAATACTCTATTTTGTGCACAATACAGTCACCACCGACAAAGCCATTTTGTAGTCTATTGTAACTTGTTTGCAAGTTTCAAAAGACAAAGTAGCAGTGTTGCAAACTCATACTCGACTTATTCACAATGCACTTGAGTGAAAGAATCTTCGAAAACATTCTAAACTAGTCCTTGTTAAGAACAATCCTCTTTTCAAAGAAGACGATGATTTCGATTAAGATCAATATCTAGCGCAGGAGAAACTTAGTGAGAAAAATTCATATTCAAGTACAGATGAATGTTGACTTCCTCTTTCCAATCTAATCATCAGACCTTGGGAAGAAATCATGAAAAACAAGCACAAAAAGAAAATCGGATATGAAAAGGAATTCACCTTTCATATTTCATATTACACCAAAGCGTTCTAGTTCCAGAGTGTTGGATTGCTACAAGAAGGTTAATATTCACCTGCTCCAGTTCAAGAGTAGATTCTGAAATGAAAACATTGTCAGAGAGTTGACCACATGGAATATCAATGTTTCGATCTTCATCCTTATGGGCATCGTGGACAAAACAGTCATCCTTTAGACATATGTTCTAAACACAAGAAATTTGCAAGCGTAAAGAACCACTATGGGTGGATGTCTTCTTGGAAATGACAATCAATAATCAATAATATATCTCATTCATACCATAGAATTAATTCGTGAGTATTTATGCATCTTTCATTGAAACAATTTTCATCTTCTCACCTTGTACCTGATAAGGTGGAATAACATTAGTGATTGATAGTCAGGATTCAAGTTTTGAAGTCATATAAATCAATAAATAACAAGAGCGCATGATTCAATTTTTGATCATCCAAAATCACTAGGCTAGTTTGTGGTTTTCCTTAAACCAGCACTTAGTATAAGACTTACAACTTATTCTAGACAACAATTTTTGGTTTTCCTTAAACCTCTAGTTAGTAGAATACTTTCAACTTTTGCTAGAGAACAATTTATGGTCATCTTTAAACCATCATTTGAGAACACTTCCAATTAGTAGAAGACATTATATTCTAGCTTCTAGCTAACTTAGGAAATTTTCCAAGAACCATTGAGCCCTAGAGCTAAGTTCTAGAGTTTGTGGTCACCCGTAAACCACAAGATTGGTTTGTGGTATTCCTTAAACTATCACAACCATTTAGTAGATAACATCATAATCTACTACCCATTTGGTATTTGTTCATCCCAAAATCACAAAATTCCGAGAGCACATTCAGACATCGACAACTGGCCACTTTCATATTTCAACTGCACACTTCAAGATTTCATCTCTCAGCTTGGACTCACATACACCCCTTCAAATTAAAGTGGGGAATGTTCAAAACCTAATATGCTAGGGTTATGGTATTAGTCACTTGAAATACTGTGAAACATCATGTGATAGTGTAATGGTCATAGAGAGTCCAAGATATCTCTTGGAATATGAATCCAAATGTCACATTAATTTCATTTATACACGTATCGTATCAATTAATAATAGAAACTGGTGGTTAAGTAAATTCGTATGTCTAACACTAACATATCTATTCTCCTGAGTTTCCTCGAACTTCAACCATATTTTATAATGATTGATAATTAAAGTAGGAAATTAGAATTGATGATTAACTAATAGATCCATTTATTCATACCACTCATTATTCCCTATCATTACTCCTTATTTCCAACATATTTCCATGCTTTCCATGCACCTTTGAATGCTATAAAAAAGAGATCTCTTTCAAGTTGGAGTATCTTCCAACCTTTTAGCACATCCCAGTTGAAAATTTCAAAAGAAATTAAGAAATAGCCATGGTTGAAAATTGAAGTCTTCATGTAAGCATTGTTGATTCCTTCAATGCACTCATTCAAGAAAACTGGCACTAGTTGAGACAATTTAACTTTTCATAAGATTTTGAAACTAACAAGCTATCTAGGTTGCATTTTTCCTTTCTTATACTTCTACATAAATTAGGTGCATGCCAAGATTTAGGCTACCATTCAAACAATTATAGAGTAAACAGATGTAGTGTCCACCCCTTTGTATCCCATGCGAGTCCCATTATTAATATATAGGTTTTATTCTACACTCCTCTTTTCTCTCTTGTGTTAATAGAATGTTATTTGTACCTTAAGGACATCCATTGAGAGGCCTGTAAAATCTCATACATTCTCCAAGTGAAAGGGAAAATTTGTTTGAGCCGTAGATTACCCTAGTGAACCTTGCTAATTAAAAACTTGATTCACAATTGTACTATTGATGTGGTTCCAAAGGTGGGGATGATTAGTAAATTGAGAAGTGAAGAGACCTATAATGGTTAACTTTTATTTGTGATCACCATCCTCCTCATCCTCATGCTAAGATTCACTTCATGCATGTAGAAATGTTAATAGAAATTAGGAAACAAATCCTCATATATGATGTTTGGCCCAACTATTGGTGCATTATCTAGATTTCCTTTGAAATATCCTCATTCGTGAATCATTACATGTACAATAACCTCAAGAATAATTTCCTTTGTGATGAGTACTTATTTTCCCATGAATTGTACTTTGTTTATCCTTCCTTTGATGTATGTGAGAGGAATTCTTGTTAGTCTCCAGTTTGGAACATACGGTAATAACTTGTTCTCAATAGATCTTAGGTACTTAGTGTTAGGATTAGTAAATATTGTGAGAAAAATAATAAGCCAACAACAAAAAAACACATAAATCATGCACACATCATTAACACATGATTTACCTTGGAAAACCCTTACAAGAAAAACTAGCCAAAGATATATGTGTTCCCTTGACCAAATCTGACCAAGCTGGACAAGTGATCCTTCACCCCTCACCTCCAGGCCCATTATAATGGACTATCGTAATCCTTTTTAAAGGCTTCATTACATGCAATCCACAAGCACAATACCACGGGCTATGAAAACCATGGGCCCCAAAACCACCAATGTTTACCTAAAATAGATTTAACTCATTGACTGTTTCATCAAGTCAATTTTAACCCAACAATCCCCCCTTTTAAACTTGACTTGGGGTAATTATCCAACCCCATTAAATTTTGTAACTAGGGTATTCGAGAATTTGACATTTCCACCCCCTACCACCTAGGTCTATGTCTATACTTTATCAACAATTTACTAGGGGTATGCATACCTAACCAGGTCTTACAATCATATTCCCATTTACATGTAATTAAATTTTCAACTCTATTATAATAATAACTTTATTTTTTATTTAGTGTTGCTATTTCTTTTAGGATTCCATGTGAATGCAGTCACCATGTCCATTCCTACAAATTTTTCCATCCTCTCTCCTTTCCACTTGCTATCAACATATTCAAACATTCAAGTAATCAATTTACAAATACATGGACAAATTCAATATTTAGACCCAAGCCATAGGCCACTATTGCTAGAGAGTCTAGGAAAACCTTGAGCTCTGATACCAGTTGTTAGGATTATCAAATCCTACAAGAGAAATAATAAACCAACAACAACAAAACAATTAAATAATGCACACATCATTGACACATGATTTACCCTGGAAAACCCTTATGGGAAAAGATATTGTTATGAACATAATATATAATAATAAGTATAAATACATCATAAATAGTTAATGAATAATAATGAAGAGACACATTCCTAGTGAAAGGTCACGTCTCTTCATGGAAGGGCACCTCTATGTGCGTATATAAGGCCCTCATTCTTATTGTACTCATCATCTCATACTCATATACATTATTATTTAATATATTATCCTTTATGGATTATAACATGTTGTCCTACCTACATTGGGTATTTACCTAGTGAACTGACTTGGTTCACCACAG
>ML806782.1:212602-245305 GCA_009831015.1 Picea engelmannii | reverse complement strand
TTTTGATGATATACTAATCTATAGCAAGTCTTGGGAGGATCATCTGTAACATGTTGACAGGGTGCTACAACTACTAAAGGAGCAACAACTATATGCCAAACCATCCAAATGTTTCTTTGGAGTAAAGGAGGTAGAGTATTTGGTTCATATTGTATCTCATGAAGGTGTCAAGGTAGAGCCTAACAAGATTAAGGCCATGATGGACTGGCCGATTCCCAAAGCATTAAAAAATCTTAGAGGATTTTTGGGTTTGACAGGTTACTACCGTAAGTTTGTTCGGAACTATGGAAGAATAGCAGCACCTTTAACGACACTAACTAAGAAGGATGCATTTTCATGGACTCCAGAGGCAACTAAATCTTTTGAACAACTTAAAGAGGTGATGTGTAAAGCTTCGATCTTAACCACTCCAGACTTCACAAAAACCTTTACTGTGGGACCCGAACTTTCATTAAAAAAACCTTTAAACACAAATTTTCGACGTATGTTAAAGTTAAATTTTCATCCTCAAAACATGCTAATCATATGTTTTCTGGCATTTCGATTCCAATGCAACTCATGGAATCAGAATTAGATGTCTATAAGTGCCAAAAACGAATCACCTAGGGTTTCTCGTCCGAACTGGCCGCATCGATCATTTTACAGATAAGATATTTGTGTGACACAATTAGTTGGATCGCTAGGAACATTTGTTACGGCACAAGAGACGATGCCCCAATCAAAGGTCATATAAGAAAGTTATGAGTGTTTAGTTATGAGTTTTTGAAACGTTCTCCAATAGGGTCTGCATAAGACTTAATGGTTCTCAACTCCACGTGTTGGTTTTATGATAAGTTATTGTAATCATTGACCTGGCATGTTCAGAAGGAATTCAAAGAAGGTTCTAGCGACCCAATATGCCCAACAACTTTCAGAACGGGACCTTGAACAGATACAACGAACTGCATCTGTTCCCTCGAAAAATGACAGGTCGGGACACACAACTAATGCATTGAAGGGCACACCCATAGAACGTTATTTGGTGTCCAAAAAAATCAATGGCACAAGCTCTGAAATCACTGGCGAATTTGGGAAGAACACCTACAAGACCTCCCAGAGAAGTTCTAATGAACTTCACCAGTGAGCCTGGAAGTATGTAACCAAAAGTACCGGAAATTTTGATAATGAAAATCACCTCTCCCCCAAACCAAAATTGAACCAAGCACCATCACAGGAAACCAAGCCCAAGCCCAAGCCCAATGTACGATGATTTAATCTCATTAAGTCTGCAACGAATGGATGATGATGATTCAGAGACAGAGTTTAGGCTTCGAATTTTCAATGACTATTTGCCTAGAGAGCTTATATGAGGGAAGTTTAATTGAAATTTATATGCACTCTAATGATTATTCATGATGGTTTATTTGAAGTTACTCTCATCTATAGTATTTTGAATGGTGCCAGGTACTGAGTGGAGGAGGGTCGTGCTCAACAATCTGAGGATGCAATCTACAACTAAAGACGATGAAAAAAGCAATGAAGGTAATAAGATGCAATAGGAGCAATGAAGGTAATAAGATGCAAATGATTAAGGAAAGAGTCCAAATAATTGAACAATTGGATTCCCTAATGTCCGAGCCAGTCATTATGTTAAACGAGATGCACTACAACCAAAATCCATGACGACGCACTAGCACTAGAGAAAAAATTCGAATTGTAACCGTTGATTGTCTCCCTCATCATTGCAAAGGGAATAAAGATAAAGTCAAGGAAATGAAAGGTCACTAGGGTAGGTGGAAGGTCAAGTGTCATGTCGAGCTTCAATAAATACTAAAATTGTATCCAAAGAAAGGGCCTTTGGCTCTTCAAACATTGTACACTTCTGAACTACTTTGAGAATACAATGTCAACTAAAATTGGAGATATTTCCTTAGAGTTTTCATGTACTAAATATGAAACTATTGATACAAAGAATCCCCCAGGGACAACTTTTGATAGAGAGAAGGACTCGCATGTGTTGTTGTTCTATTGTGAATTATTTAAAGTAGAATGTTTGTTGTTCACATGGGTTGTAAGAGCATGTTTGTTTATGGACTATTCTAATGCAATATATGTTTTCTTGCAGTTTTGTTACTCTTTCTTATATTACATGTATAGAGCGAATGAGTTGTGAATGTATGCAGAAATGTGACTTAGACTGTTCTAGTTATAGACTTGTATGCATGTGTTCCTAATTGTGCACCTTCATGAAAACTATGTGGTTGTGGTTTATGCATAGTTTATTTTCATTACAACTCATTTTGTTACTATAGTTTTCTCCTAGCTAGGATAGGGTAGATTAGAATTAGATTAGATACCTGCATTTGCATAGTCTTCATCTACATCTTCCGTTTGCATAACCATTTATCACTCACCTTCATCGGTGGACTGGGCTGCAACTGGTAAAACCCAAACCAACAATGGTTGTCGGGCTAGAATCTGGATGTGTTCCCTATTCCAAAAAATGAGAGGTCTAATTGGGACTTCTTACTGGGGAGAACCCCTTACTATTGTCGGGGGAATTTGGTCCCGTCAACAACACCATTTCATGTTAGCCATCATGATTTACAACATAAACATTAGTTATCCCTTATTCTAGGATTTTATTGAATGCCTCAATTCTCCCATTTTCTTATAGGTGATAGTGACTATTGGTATGATGTTGTATCATGAATTATTGATTTTGAGTATTGATTGTGGAGCTCATGAAGTGTCACCCTTGATATGTCATTATGTTTTTGGGACACCTAAACCTAGATATAATATTATCTAATATAAATATTATGGTTGTTTAAGTGGAAAAGTAATGTGTTGTTTCTTCCTGTACCCATAGGGTGAGATAATTAGTGACGTAGACCCCCACCTTAGCAGGGTTTGCTTGACCTCCCGGTCTTTGGATCTTCAAATTCTCGAACTGAAATGGCTCCTTGGTCCCCACTAGAACCCTTCATACATATAACCACATGTATTATTTTTTATGCTCCGCCTGCACGAACATGCACTAGACACAAGCATCCCCTCCACGTGACCACAGACTTAACCCAAAAAGGCATGTCGGGTTTCGTGATTTTGGGACTTTCGTTGCGAGTCACCCTGCCTCCTCCGATTCCAGAAACCACAAAATGGGCTAATGGTTCCTATCTCCTTCCTTATTTTGCTACCATATGACCTCCAGTTAAACCTTGGCGTCCCCCTCCGAGCGTGTCAGGATTTCACGTGTCGGGAACTTACGATGTGACTTTGCTCCCTTTTCTTGATATCCAAACTCGCGACTTCCTCGCCACAGATCAACAATCCCAATTCCCGCACGATCTGACGATCCAGATTGCGTCGGTATTTCGCGTATCCGGGGTTTGTGAAGTGACCCTCTCCCTTTCTCCCGAAATGCGAACCTGCGATGACCACTTATGCTAGATTGACGCTCCTTGGAAAATCAATGCTTCTCAGTCCGAGAATTTCCACCATCCGTTCAGGTTCTCAATAGTTTCTCGCCAGATAACTCGACGTCTTTCCTCCTGAGCTTGATTTCTGCGAGGTGACTTCGGCCCTCGTCTATCCTCTGGACTTTCCAAGTCTCTATCCCTCTTGAGCTCGATTCTTGCTGCAAACTTGAGGATTCTAAGGGATTCTTGCGCGCACTCCTTGCGGCCCTCACGATAATTCCTGATTATTTGGTATCTCCCAAATTTGCGCACTCCTTGCGATCGAAGTTCTTCAACCACTCCCTTGGGTTGGAAAAGTCTAAGACTTCAACCTAGCCTGCGCACACCTTGCACAACTCTGTGCTATACTTGCGCTTCTGTTGGTATAAGAAAAACTCTATCTCTCTTGAGATTTTTATGAGATAAAGCTCAGAATCTTGTCAACACACTCTTTGCGGACCTTCACTGGACTCCTTGCAAGAATTCTCAGGAAGAGGAGAAATTGAAACTTATACTCTCCCTCTCACAGACTTCATACATTCAACATGAAATCATACACATAAAGCATTGAAACAAATGCATAACAGAGCATGTAAGAAAACTGTAAACATACCATTCAATAGATGCAAACAGTAACCATAACAACACCATGAAATTAAATCAAAGCATTCTTATATTAATTCAAGTGCTTCTCTACATGATTTTCTATAGCAACAACTATCTTCTCATACAACTCCTACAATATTTGTTCTTCTGTGCTCTCCTATGCTCTCTCGCTCTACAACTTCTACTCTTACAATTGAGAATAATCATACAATACATACGAGGGGGCTTTCTTGAGTTTTCCCTCCTACAACTCTAAGCATTCTTATCGAATTAAAGACTACAACTACTTTACATTTATTACATTAAATTCCTACAACCAGTAGCTGAGAGAAATGCTCAAGATCTACATTACAATCCCCAAAACATCTAAGAGAAATTACATCCTTCCAGCTATTACATTAATGTTCTTCTTTTGAAATTTAAATGTCTTCAAAATGCACACTGGTGTATATCCAGTTGTCCTCCAATGGTGCTTGTTGGCGATGCTCCTGCATCAATTAGTCTTGGTGATTATGTATCATCCATTTGAGTCCCTATAAAGTGGATTGATTGGGATAATGAGTCAACTGGTTATTTCTCAAAGTGTTGCAACAAAACTATTGGGTAGAGGGGTAGCTTGTCTTGCCTAAAATTTCAAATAATTCTTTGACATACATCACAATATATAGGATAGTCCTTGGAATCCTTGAATATTGTGTGCCACCACAATCCTTCCTATAACACCTTCTAAGATATCACTTTTCACCCATAGTTTCCTCCCACCACTTCACCGTGTCACTCCCATAATATACCAATGCATTAATGATTCATTATGAAACATTTGATAATCCCATCAATTCCCAACTTATGTAGTTATACATTGATTAAATGATAATATGAAACCTTAATAGTTAAATGATTTTTTTACACTACTCTATATCCCTAGGGTAAAATGATGTGGAAACTTGGTTATACTCGACCTGGCATGTTCAGCAAGAATTCGAAGAAGGTTCCATTGACCCAATATGCCCAATGACTTTTAGAACGAGACCTTGAACAGATATAACAAACTGCATCTGTTCCCTCAAAAAATGACAGGTTGGGATAAACAACTAATACATTGGAGGGCGCACCCATAGAACGTGATTCGGTGTCCAAACAAATCAATGGAAAAAACTACAAAATCATTGGCGAATTTGGGAAGAACACCTATAGGACCTCCCAAAGAAGTTGCAATGAAATTCACCAGTGAGCCTAGAAGTATGTAACCAAAAGTCCCGATAATTTTGATAATGAAAATCACCTCCCCCCCAAAACCAAAGTTGAACCAAGCACCGTCACAGGAAACCAAGCCCAAGCCCAATGTACGATGATTTAAGCTCATTAATTCTGCAACGAATGCATGACGATGATTCAGAGACAGAGTTTAGGCTTCGAATTTTCAATGACCATTTGCCTAGAGAGCTTATATGAGTGTGCTCCAACACTATCATTTGGCTAATTTCATAACTCAGCCTTCATTTGTCACCCGACAAGGTTCATGATGGGGCCTTTGATGCAGATCGGAGGAGTTCATTCAAACTCCTTCGATGTGTATCAGAAGAGTTCATTCAAACTCCTCCGATGTGAATCGAAGGAGTTTGTTCAAACTCCTCTGATGCAATTCGGAGGAGTTTCCATCAACTCCTCCAATGCAAATAAGAGGAGCAATTCCTTCGAAACCTAAAAAAATGTCTTTCGTAAATTGGCCATAACGTTTGACTCGGGTCTTCATTTTTCACATTCTTTATATTGTTGGAAAGATATTTCTCATTTCCGTGACTTTACAGTTATAATATTTAATAAATTCCTAACCTATTTCCTTCATATTTCAATATGAATACCGGGTACCTTGTTGGCATCTCTTGGCATAGGGGCAGACCCAGGGTTCAACTCTAACAACACACCAACAAGCCCTAACTACTGGCTCTTTCAGCAACATCTATGGAGCAGATGCAGTCTCACCCAAAGTAGCAATAAGGGGTTTCAGGACACAGGTGTCTACAACCAGAGGAAATGCAAGTGGATTCGAAGGAACAACACACACAGATCCAATTATTCTTTACCAACTTAAACCTACTTCACACAGTTATATTGCATATCTAGCACAATAATGTAATGACAGAATAAAAGAAGGAAAATAACACAAAATCAATCACACATAACAACAAGATATGCGTGGTTTACCCTCTCCCTAGGGATATGTCTACAGAACTGTGTTTCTGGATATTATATGAAAACATACAGTTCTATCTGTGCACTCATATTGCAAATCTCTCTCTCTTTCTCTTCTTCTCTCCCCTCCTTGCACACCTAACTGCAGGGTTGATCTTCGCACCCAACTGAATATCCTACAATACCAACTCTCTCCCCTCATAATGCTTCTCTTACACAATGACAATAATCACTCTCTTAACTCACAATGACCAACTCAGAACGAACAACAACGAATGACCCCCCCTAGGTCCTCTAGACCTTTATTTATACATTACAATGACAAACGTCTAGGTGTCAAAACCCTAGATACCAAAACCCTAGGTCAACTTGACCTGCATTTTTAGGGCTTCACCAACCTTTCTTTCTGTCTTTCCTGTGAGGTGATCCAAAGCATCCGTCGGTGGCTTTTTCTGCTTGCTAAGTTGTCCACGATCCATATTTCTTGCTTATATGTTATCCTCGATATTCTCGTTCAATGACTCGTTTTCCCTTACTTCGCTCCTTCTTTTCTTCTTCTTTGACCACTTCGACCCAATCTCAGTCAATGTGCCTTCTGCACAATTCGTACTTCGCCTTTCTTCCTTAATCTTCTCTTTCTTCCATAACCAAGGGCCAACAGAACCCCAACACTCACATGTGACTCGTCCTGAGGCACTAGAGGTCTGAACCTTCTGTTTACTTCATCTTGAGACTGCACGAAGCAACCTGTGTTCTCTTCTCTTTCCCTCCCTTCCTTGTGCATACTTTCTTTTCTATGTCTGGTACTCAGTTTCAACTACACCTGGTACCTAGACCCTTCTTATTATTCTTTTACTGAGAGCTACGAGGCATCTGGTTGTGATAGTAAAATTTAAATCGGCTCCCATTTACCAAACCTTCCTTCCATTCTCCATTCAAATTCTTCAACTGCGCAACTCCTCCTTCTGTAACATAGGCAACCTCATATGGCCCAAACCAATGTGTCCTAAATTTCCCTGGATGCTTCATGAACTTGATGTCATATACCAATACCAGATCTCCTTGCTTGAATGCTTTATTTTGTATATGTCTGTCGTGATAGGCCTTTTCTCTTTTCTTCTATACCTGCTGGTGAAATCCTGCAATGAATTTATCTTCCTCTAGTTCCACCAACTGCACAAGCCTATTTTGAACAACGTCAGTGTCATCCATATCTGTGAATGTTGCAATTCTTAGACTGGGAACCAAATATTCCATAGGTACTACTGCTTCTAGACCATAGACCAACTTAAAGGGAGTCTGCATTGTCAACTTCTTGAAAGTGGTTCTATAGGCCCATAACACTGTTGGTACTCTCAAATCCCAATCATCCTTATTCACACTAAAAATCTTCATTAGCGTTGTCTCCAAGATCTTATTGAAGCTTTGACTGTACCATTCGCTTGTGGATGGAATGGATTGCTCTTCTGGTGGTGAACTTCAAATTCTTGAGTCAAGGATTTAATAGTCTTATTAATAAAATGTGTGCCTTGATCGCTCATAAGGGTCTTCGGGCATCCAAACCTGGTTATGATATCATCAAATCTAAATCACGTAGCTGTAGTTGCACTACAGTCCTTAACTTCTCTAGCTTCTTCCCATCTGGTCAAATACTCTTTCATAGTGATGATGTATCGAGCTCCTGTACACTTTCCTGGTGGGTTGATAGGTCCCACAAAGTCAATAGCCCATTTTTCAAATGCTTGTAAAGTTAGCTGCGGTGCTAAATGCATCTCATCTCTTCTGGAGGGTTTCCCAAATCTTTGGCATACATCACATGATTTGTAGTATTCCTTAGCATCTTTGTGTAAAGTGGGCCACTAGAGGCCAACTCTAAGAACCTTTTGCACTGTTTATTTTCCTGCATAATGTCCTCTTGCGATGCCTTCATGTGCTTCTTCTAGAATCAGTGGTCTTTCTGCCTCCATAACACATCTCCTCAAGATCTCATCAAGTCCCATATTATATAGTTGTCCAGCTATAAGTGAAAAATATGCAGCACGAACTACCATCTATTTCTTCTAAATGACTGTATATTCGCGATGTGCCATTCCTATTGATAGGAACTGGACTATATCGACGAAGTGATCATAAAACTTGTTGATGGCCAACAACTGTGCATCTGGTAGTGTATCCTCCAAATTGGTAGTTTCCTCTCCATGTTCTAACCTATACAAGTGGTCAAGTCCCTTGTTCATTCTCCCTGGTTTGACCACAATCTCAAAATCATATTCTTGGAATAACATTTGCCATCTTCTTATTCTTTCCCCCAACACTGTCTTGTTAACTAGGTATTTTAACGCAGAGTGATTAGTGAACATCCTAAAATGTCCTCCCAACAAGTAGTGTCAAAACTTTTGCAGCGTGTACACCATGTCTAAACCTTCTCTCTCGGTAGTAGTGTAGTTTATCTCAGCTGTAGAGAGATTCCTACTAGCGAAGGCTAACAAATGGTCAATATCTCCTGCTCTTGGTTGTGCTAACACTGCTCCTAATGCAATAGATGACACATCGACATGCACATGAAATTCCTTACTCCAATCTAAGAAAATTAGAATAGGTGCAGTGACCATTTTCTGTTTCAGTATGTCAAAGCTCTGTTGACATTCTTCTGACCATTGAAATTGACAATCTTTCTTTAAAATCTTTTTCATGGGTGTTGTTATCTGTGAATAGACCTTGATGAAATTTATGTAGTATCTTGTATGTCCCAATGCAGTGCGCAACTGTCTAACATAAGTAGGAGGAGGTATATCCACAATGATGGCGATCTTGGAAGGATCTACCAACAACCCCTTCTTACACACAATATGGCCTAGCAACACTCCAAAGGGTGAAAATAAGATATACTTCTTCAAGTTTAGGATAATCTGACATTTCCCGCACTTATCCAACATTAGCCTTAAACATTCAATATGATTTTGCAATAAGCTAAAAACAGTACAATCATCAAAATATGCTTCCAAAAATTTATGTAAAAATTCCTTGAATGCTTCAACCACCATCCTAGAAAAGATGGTTGGTGCATTCTTCAATCTGAAAGGCATCACTGTGTACTGGAAGGAATCCCATTTTGTTGCAAATGCGGTCTTATGGTGATATTCCTTGGCAATCATGATCTAGTGATAACTTGAAAATCCATCTATGAAAGAGTTAACTTCCTGTCCTCCCACATTATCTAGAACCTCATCTGTAAAAGGTGTGGGGAATGGGTCATGCAAGCAGGCATCATTCGCTTCCTCAAGTCTACACAGATTCTGATCTCTCTTGTATTCTTATCTTGGACCACCATAGGGCTAATCCATTATGACTCTTCACTAGTTTCTATGAATCTTGCTTCCAACATTCTGTCTCATTCAATTTTGACTTTCTGCTTATACTTGGGATTCAATCTGTAGGGTTGCTACTTGACTGGCCTTGCGACTGGTTTCAAGGGGATCTTCATTTCTCCCATGGGCCCTTTAATTCCTTTCATGTCGGTGAACTTGGTCGAAAACAAGTCCTGATATTCATGCAGTAGTTCTGTGATATTATCAATAGTGGCATCATCCCAATAATATCCAACGTTTGCGAGCTTAGGTGCTTTCTCTGTCCCAATATTAACTTTCTTGATTTTGATTGGTTGTCCAATAAAAGGTAATTCGACTCCTAGTAATTTTATTTCCCTCTATCTTTTTGTTTTTGCAATGTTCACATTCCTAGGATCATTGTCTTCATTGGCATTGATATTGTACCAGCCTTGTAGTTTCTGAAGAGTTACAGTCCATTCATCCTCTTCTTGCTCAACAGGGAGGTTAGGTGCCTCCTCAAAGACTTTCTGTCTTACAACTTGTAGAGCTTCATCTACAATGGGGTACTGACTTTCAAATAAAAATGTAGTTACTAAAGGTTCGAGTCATACCATACCAATCTGAAGTGGTGAGGCACAGTTCTGCTTGCAGATACCAATTAATAGGCATTGTGTCCAAGGTGTTAATGAATTTATGCACCCACTGTTCCTGAGGAATGTTTCTCCATGCCTCCTCACAACTTCGCACGTGGTCCTTCGGACAACTCGAACCTATGTATCGACCTTAGCACACTTCGACTTGTTCTGAAAAGCGCACTGTCATCAAAGTGCGACATTGCACCCACTTTGTGATGTTCTTTTGGTGTGTTCCCCACCATCTTGATGACGTTTCTTTCAAAGCCTCATCCAGTGCCAACAACCTCTATTGTATTGGTACAATTTTTTCAAATTCCAATAAGAAGGTTTCTAAATGATTTAAATGATCAAATGCGGGTAAATTACTTACTTCTATGCCAATCCAACGAACTTCCCTGGTCAATATAGCACATCTCCATGCATAAACTTCATACATTTTGTTCTTCCAATTATCTAGTGCTTCTTCCGAATCCGATGAGCATGCGCTGTCACTTCGCCCGCTTAAATTCCCATCTGCCGTAGGATTAATATAATCTTGTTGTCTTGTTGTCAATTTATATATATTCTCTAGCTCGTATGCATGATCTTCTTCTTTGATGGGTTATGTGTATCTGCGACCTTCATCAGAATCAAGAGGCGCAATGACCCTAAGGCCATCACCTTCAAATGTTATTCTTCTTTTCTTTAAGTCAACCACAGTCAAATTGTTGAAAGCCCAATCAATTCATAACAATGTAGGATAAGGACAACTATCATCAACTATTTCAATCACTTCGAAGTCTGCAAACGTCCTTACCCCGTCGATGTCCATAGGGACATGATCCAGTATTCCAAAGGGGCTTACTGCCTACTAATTAGCCATCCTAAGCCTGACAGGGGAATAAATTAACTTAGGTTTTCCTATTAGTTCCCAGGTCTTCTTCGTCATAAAATTGACCTCTGACCCTAAGTCGAGGACCACATAATCGATGTCATAGTATCCAATCTGAGAATTAAGGTGTAATTCCTTATTTTTCCTTCTCTTTTTGGATACTTGATGTAATGCCTTATTTAGTAGAGGAGATATACTACCTATCGCATACTATCTGATCAAATTTTGTAGTTATTGTACATCTCTTTCATCCTTAATCAAATTAATGCAAGTACATAAGAATTACATAAGCTTGCTTAACTCTTTTCCTTCTCCGGGTGAAGCAGACTGATCAAATACCAAAGTCATTCCACATTCTCTCACTTATGATTGTGTCTTTGATGAAGAAGCCCGATCTCTTCCAAATTCTTTTCTTGCCTCTTCAAATGTTTGCTTTTCTTCTCTCGGATCAAAATGTTGTGTCTTCTGTGCAGCTCTTCTGACCCATGATTCTTCTGTAGTATTCCCCGGGGTCACTCTATCTTCTCCTGTAACATCGCCTCCTCTAGTGATAAAAATGACTCTGGGGTCCTTTCCGCGAGGTTTTGCTGATATTAGTTGTACTTTCTGGTTTCCTCCTTGTCTCTCTTGAATTTTGGTTAACAACACAGGACAATCTTCAATAACATGTTCAAATGAGATGTAAGTGGTACAAGGGTTATGACAGTCCCTTGCCAAATGTCCTAGCTATGCAAAATTATAACAAATGATCTGACCTCAACCTTGACCCATGCCTCCTCCTCGTCCTCTTCCTCTGAATCCACCACGAGGGTTGAAGTTTCCTCTTTTCAGGGAATTAAATTGCATAGCATTTCCTTCTTGATGTACTTCGCCTTGAATCCTATATGTATCTCTTGATATTTCGCGCAAGAGGTCATAAGACCTACAGTCATTCTCATCATGCCCCACAAATTTATAGAATGTGCAGTAAAGGTTGGTAGGTGTCTGGACATATTTTTGCATGTAATAACATTCCCCAGGACGATGCCTATTTCTACATTCCTTGCACCAGGGTAGAGTAACCTGCTTCAAAGGGATCAAAGCTCGAGAAGCCAAGTACTCATGAAATAGGGGACAATGCTCCTTATCATGGCCTTATTATTTTCATCTGATACACCGGATGTCCTCTCTTTTATCCTTTCCCTTGTCTTTCTTCATATCTTCGACCTGCAGAGATAAGCTAGTTAGTTGACTCAAAATTTGACTCATACCTAAGATGGATTCTTCCATAGGGGCTGATTCTAGGTTCATGGTGATCTCCAATGCCTCAGACTGTGAAGCAACCTTCTGTTGCATCAGAGGAACTCTGATGTGTGGTAAGAGGGAATCGATGAACCATTCCTTATTCTTCTCATTTGAAATCTAAAAACTCAACTGGCCTGTCAAGGTCTTAAACCTATGATCAAACTCCAAAACATGTTGAGCTACTCTCTGCTTGATTTCTTTTAGTTCGGTAATGCACTGGGAATCCGACTTGGGTTTCTTGAATTCTGCACTCAAAATAATTTTGATGGTATTCAATGGTTTAGGCTGTGCAGTCGCTGTAGAAAAATTCATATACCAACTCAGTTCGTGGTCTCTCAAGGTAGTACTAAATTGAGCTCTCTTAACAGCTTCGTCATCGAATTGCTTAATACTCCATACAACCTCACATAGAAACTAGTGTTGATCAGGACCTTCAGATCCATCTCCTCTAAATATAGGTAGCCTCATTTCATCTGCCATTGATCTTCCTAGGTTTCTTGATTGAGTATGGAATGAAATGCTGGTAATAGTTCTCTGAGTGCTCTGATAACTCTGACTACTATGGTTACTTAATGCTGCTAAAACAACAGGAAGAGTAATAGTACTTACTTCGACAGTTGACACATTTCCTGAAGTTTCTGATTCTTCTCGGCGAGGTTCTTCAGTCTTTTCTTCCTCTACCCCAACGAGCCCTGAATGTTCCTCATTCAATAACTCTTCTTCTTCTCCACTGTAGAACCCTTAGTCCTATGCTAGTGGTTCGTGATTCTACTCAAATAGGTTTACTAGAGGGACCTATCTGAAGGTTCTCCCACTGCATGTATGTCCAACCTCTGTCGTTGTCGCTGTCTGAGTTCTTGAACATTAGTTTTTCGATCTGAACCACTTACTATATCTTCAAGATGTTCTTCTCATGCAATAACATCTTGATCTTCAACTTCAAAAAGTGTAAAAATTTTCCTCTCTACCCCTTAAAGAAATATCTCTCTGCTTGGCTATATGACTCTACTCTATCAATAGAAAACTCAGTGATGTACCCTCCAATAGTTCTATCAAACCAGTGATCTACTATTCTTGACACGACGTTATCAACTCTCTTGAACTTCTTAATCAACGTCAACGTCCAAACCACAGGTGGGCTAGATCTAATTTCAAACTGGGTATCTGCTAACCTGGCTAGCCACTCATATAGTTCCTTATGAATTCCTCCAAAGAAAATCTCATGTATATCAGTGAAGATATACCTTCCCAACCAATCCTCTGTACTAAGGCTAGAGTTCTTGTTCCAAGCTTTAGCGAAGTCCTTTTCTTGTTCTTCTATCCACTTCTAAATATCTGTCTTTGATGGACACCACCTTGACATTCCCTCAAGAAGATCCTGGTCCGAAAAATGGAACCATTTGTTGGCACAGAGGCAGACCCAAGGTTCAAATCTAACAACGCACCAACAAGCCCTAACTACTGGCCATTTCGAAAACACTTGCGAAGCAGATGCAGTCTCACCCGAAGTAGCAATAGGGGGTTGCAGGACACATGTGTCTACAACCAGAGGAAATGCAAGTGGATTCGAAGGAACAACACACAGAGATCTAGTAATTCTTTACCAACTTAAACCTACTTCGTACAGTTATATTTCAGATCTAGCACAATAATGTAATAGCATAATAACAGAAGGAAAAGAACACAACATCAATCACACATAACAACAATATACACATGGTTCACCCTCTCCCTAGGGATACATCCAAAGAACTGTATTTTTGGATATCATATGAAAACATACAGTTCTATCTACAAACTCATCTTGCAAATCTCTCTCTCTTTCTCTTCTTCTCTCCCCTCCCTGTGCACCCAACTGCAAGGTTGATCTTCGTACCCAGTTGAAGATCCTACAATACAAACTCTCTCCCCTCACAATACTTCTCTTACACAATGAAAATAATCACTCTCTTAACTAACAATGACCAACTCAGAATGAACAACAACGAATGACCCCCCCTCAGGTCCTCTAGACCTTTATTTATACATTACAATGACAAATGTCTAGGTGTCAAAACCCTAGGTTAACTTGACCCGCGTTTTCAGGGCTTCTCCATCCTGTCTTCCCTCTTTCCCGTGAGGTGCTCCAAAGCATCCATTGGTGAATTTTTCCATTTGTTGAGTTGTCCACGATCCATCTTTCTTGCTTATTTGTCCTCCTCGATCTTCTCATTCAATGGCTTGTTTTCCCTTACTTCGCTCCTTCTTTTCTACTTCTTTGACCACTTTGACCCAATCTCAGTAAATATGCCTTCCGCGCAGTTTGTACTTCTCCTTTCTTCCTTAATATTTGCTTTCTTCAATAACCAAGGGCCAATAAAATCCCCCAAGAACACAACGCCTCAGTCATGGGTAGACAAACCATGAATTGAATCCAAGGAAGTTTAATAGTTATTTCAATAATTTAATTCCTTAGTTATATGCACTCTAATGATAGTTCATGATAGTTTATTTGAATTTACTCCCATCTATCGTATGTTGAATGGTGCCAGGTACCAAGCGGAGGGGGGTCACACTCAACATTCTCGAGATGAAATCTACAACTAAATACAACAAAGAAGCAATAACAACAATTGTCGTAGTGGAAGAGAAGCAATGAAGGTAATCATATGCAAATTATTGAGGAAAGAGTCCAAATAATTGAAAAATTGGATTCCCTAATGCCCGAGCCAGTCATTATGTTATACGATATGCACTAGAACCAAAATCCATGCTGATGCACCAACGCTAGAGAAAAAATTCAAATTGTAACCAATGACTATCCCCCTAATCATTGCAAAGGGTATAAAGACAAAGTCAAGGAAATGAAAGGTCACTAGGGTAGGTGGAAGGTCAAGTATCATATTGAGCTTCAATGAATACTAAAAATGTATCCAAAGAAAGGGCTTTTAGCTCTTCAAACATTTTACACTTCTGAACTACTTTAGGAATACAGTGTCAACTAAAATTGGAGATATTTCCTTAGAGTTTTCTTGTAGTAAATATGAAATTGTTGATACAGAGAAGCCCTAAGGGCCAAATTTTGATAGAGAGAAGGAATCACATGTGTTGTTGTTCCGCTGTGAATTATTTAAAGTAGAATGTTTGCTTTTCACATGGGCTGTAAGAGCATGTTTGTTTATGGACTATTCTAACACAATATATGTTTTCTTGCAGTTTTGTTACTCTTTCTTATATTACATGTATAGAGAGAATGAGGTGTGAATGTATGCAGAAATGTGACTTAGCTTGTTCTGGTTGTAGACTTGTATGCATGTGTTCCTAATTATGCGCCTTCATGACAACTATATGGTTGTGGTTTATGCATAGTTTGTTTTCATTACAACTCATTCTGTTACTATAGTTTTCTGCTAGCTAGGATAGGGTAGATTAAAAGTAGATTAGATACCTTCATTTGCATAGTATTCATCTACATATTCCATTTCCATAACCATTTATCACTCACCTTCATTGGTGGACCCAGATGGAACCGGTAAAACCAAAACCAACAATGGTTGTCGGGCCAGAATCTAGATGGGTTCCCTATTCCAAACAATGAGAGGTCTAATTGGGACTTCTTACCGGGGATAACCCCTTACTATTGTAGGGGGAATTTGGACCCATCAAAAACACCATTTCATGTTAGTCATCATGATTTACAACAAAAACATTAGTTATCCCTTATTCTAGGATTTTATTGAATGCCTCAATTGTCCCATTTTCTTACAGGTGATAGTGATTATTGATATGATGTATCATGAATTATTGATTTTGAGTATTGATTGTGGAGCTCACGAAGTGTCACCCTTGATATGTCATTATTTTTTTGGGACACCTAAACCTAGATATAATATTATCAAATATAATTATTATTGTTGTTTAAGTGGAAAAGTAATGTGTTGTTTCTTCATGTACCCATAGGGTGAGATAATTAGTCTTGGTGATTATGTATCATCCATCTAAGTCCCTAGGAAGTGGATTTATTGGGATAATGAGTCAACTGCCTATTTCTCAAAGTGTTGCAACAAAACTATTAGGTAGAGGGGTAGCTTGTCTTGCCTAAAATTTCAAATAATTCTATGACATACATCACAATATATTGCATAGTCCTTGGAATCCTTGAATATTGTGTGCCACCACAATCCTTCCTATAACACCTTATAATATGCAAGATACCAGATATAAAAATATGCAGAATAGAAATAAAATGCTAGAAATGGCAGAATAACAGTAATATATCCAGCATAATCTCCACAATAACACATAAATGATATAAGAACAACAATAGAAATAACACTTTGATTCAAAAAGCAATGTTCACAGTCCTCTTTGAGGGGGAAACCTCCAATCGAGCAGTGCTATGTTACAATAATCTCCCAGCTAGGGTTTTCATACCCTCGACCCTTATTTATACTAAATATGTCTATCAAGAGAAGCATCTAGAGGAAGATCCTTCTAGAAGCGAAAGCTTCTATTAGGTCTTCTTACATTCGCCTTATTCTATTTTATTGAAAGGCCTTATTAATATTGACCTTTATTACATCTGAATATATTAATCTACCTATGTGTGGGTTAGGACCATAACATGTGCACCCCCTTAAAAACAACCTTATCCTCAAGGCTTGAGATGTGGAAACTGCTGCAGAATGGTTGCTGGTTCCTAAGTGGCGTCTGTTGGAGTTGTATATTTCCACTAGACTAGCACTTCCATGATGGTTTTCTGATGTAGGCGATGCTCACGCTGGTCCAAAACTACTTCTGGCTATAGCCAAATGGATCCTTCTTCAGCTAGCTTGGGAAGGTTGGTTTGAATTTGGCACCTAGTTCCAATCACCTTCTTTAAGCATGAAACATGAAAAAATGGATGTAGCTTTGACTAATTAGGCAGAGCTAACTGATATGCGACTTGTCCCACACGCTTGAGAACTGTATAAGGACCATAAAATTTGGGTGCTAGCTTCTAACAATGCTCGGCCTTGAGGGAAGTTTTCTTGTATGGTTGCAGTCGCAGAAACACCTGATCCCCTTCTACAAATTGACGTTCAAAGTGACCTTGATCTGCTTGTTGCTTCATGCGATTCTGTGCCATGACCAAGTTCTCTTTAAGGGTGCGAAGAATATCCTCTCAAACTATAAGTGTTTGGTCAACCGCCTGGACCTTCGAGGTACCCAGTAAGTATGAGAGAATTGAAGGTGGCTTCTGTTCATATACTGCTTCAAAAGGAGTCA
Organism: Picea engelmannii; assembly: GCA_009831015.1. Classification (NCBI taxonomy): domain Eukaryota; kingdom Viridiplantae; phylum Streptophyta; class Pinopsida; order Pinales; family Pinaceae; genus Picea; species Picea engelmannii. The sequence goes on along the minus strand of ML806782.1, from coordinate 227,700 downwards.
TGTGAGTAGCTGTATGGTAGGAAGTGTTGTACCACCATTCGGCTAGGGGTAGCCATTGAGCCCACTGATGTTGTTTTTCAGAGGCAAAACACCTCATATATGTTTCCAAACACTTGTTGACAACTTTCGTTTGACCATCAGTCTAGGTATGATAAGATGTGCTGAGATGCAATTGGGTGTGTTGTAGATTAAACAGTTCTTGCCAAAAATTGCTTGTGAAAGTTGGGTCACGATTAGAAACAATAGAGTGCGGCATGTCGTGAAGCTTGAAGACTTGGTCCATGAAAAGTTGAGCCACCGTGGATGTAGTAAAGGGATGTTGAAGAGCATAGAAATAAGAATACTTGGAAAGGCGATCCACAATCACCATTATGACTGATTTATTCCCGGATTTGGGTAAGCTGGTAATAAAGTCCATAGAGATATCCTTCCAAATAGCAGGTGGAATCGGAAGCGATTGTAGTGTGTTTGGAGATTTGACTGTTTCTCCCTTGTTGCATTGACACACCTCACATTCAGCGACAAAATTATGGATATCCTGTTTCATACCATCCCAGAAAAAAGAACGTTTGACCCTGTCATATGTTTTGGTGAACCCTGAGTGCCCCGCTGTGGGTGTAGCATGAAGCTCAGAAAGTACCATGGATTTAAGCTTTGATTTTTTACTTAAATACAAATGACCTTTGTCGAAGCTCATCCTAGAGCCAAGAGTACCCTGGGGGAGCCAGAGCCTTGGTCTGCAATTGCTGGATTAGATGCAAACTTTTGGGATCTTGAAGCCATTCCTGACGCACAACTTGGAGCCAATCGGGAATAATGAAGGAAAGAGAAAAATGGGATCCGTCTTCTTCATATTTTCAGGACAGTGCATCCACCACTACATTGTATTTTCCCTTCTTTTAAATGATCTCATAATCATAACCAAAGAGCTTAGTCACCTATTTTTGTTGCTCCTGGGAGGAAATGCATTGTTCTATAAAGTACTTGAGGCTTTGATGGTCGGTCTTAATTTGGAAGCGTTGCCCCAAGAGATAAGGGCACCATAGATCAATGGCATGCAGAATAGACAACATTTACTTTTCATAAATGGGTTTTCCCAGATTCCTTTCAGATAGTTTCTTGCTGGTGAAGGCCAAAGGACCCTCTTGCATAAGGACAACACTGATTCCTTTCCGTGAGGCATCACATTCCAACACAAAGGTATTTGTGAAATCAGGAAGGGATAGAACCAGAGTGGTGCACATGGCCATGTTCAAGGTTTGAAAAGCTTGAGCAGCGGCTGGGGTCCAAGTGAAAGAGTTCTTTTGGAGGAGAACAGTGAGAGGCGCTGCAATCTTTCCATAGTTCTTAACAAACTTGCAATAATACCCTGTTAAGCCCAGAAATCCACGCAAGCTTTTGAGAGTCTTTTGGTGCAAACAATCTTGCATAGCTTCAATCTTTTTCGGATCCACCCTGATGCCATCCTTGCCAACTAGATGACCCAAGTATTCTACTTCTGAGGCACCAAAAGCACATTTAGATTGTTTCAGGAAAAGTTGGTGCTGGGAGAGGAGATGGAGAACTTGATCCACATGAGTAAGATGGTCTGTCCAGGTTTTTCTATAGATGAGGATATCATCAAAGAAAACTCAGACAAAATGACGAAGAAAGGGACGGAAGACATGATTCATGAGGCTTTGGAAGGTGGATGGGGCATTACACAAGACAAAGGGCATGAACAAAAACTCATAGTGGCCCTCGTGAGTGCGAAAGGCCATCTTGGGAATGTCTACCTCTTTCATACGTATTTGGTGATAGCCTGAGCGAAGATCAATTTTAGTGAAGAATTGGGTGCCACTCAATTCATCCAGGAGGTCATCAATGACAGGAATGAGAAATTTGTCTTTAATGGTCAGTTTGTTGAGGGTACGGAAGTCAGGACACATTATCCAAGAACATTCTTTCTTTAGGACCATGACTACAAGAGAAGAGTAAGGGCTTGTACTAGGGAAGATAACTCCTACATTAAGGAGTTCCTAGACCATTTTCTCAATTTCATTTTTTTGTGAAAAGGGGTGGCGATATGGACATATATTGGGGGGAAGGATTCTGGGTACTAGGGGAATGGAATGCTCATGAACACCGCGGGAAGGAGGGAGTCCTTGGGGAGTGGAAAATACCATTTCATGTTTAGATAGGAGAGCTTGGAGGTCATGCGACACCGAGGGTGTCTCGGTTGCTTGTATGGCATGGAGTTGGGAAATGACACCAGAATGACCTTTTTTTAGGAGCTTTTCCATGCGATGGGAACTAATGACCTCAGGTGAACTAGTAGTGATGCCTTGGAATTTATATTGGTTTCCTTCCTGGTTGAATTGCATGGTTAATGCCTTAAAATCCATGAGAATGGGACCCAAAGTTCTTAGCCAGTCTGCACCCAACACAATGTCACAACCACCCATGTCGATAACAAACATATGGGAATTTAGGTGGTAGTTACCGATTTGGAGACGCATATTTTCACAGCGCCCTCCACATTTCATGGAACCACCATTGGAAATCATGATTTGGAAATTGTTGACAACATGGATGTAATAATAAGTTTCTTGGGCAATGCGGCGATGAATAAAATTATGGGTGCTTCCACTATCAACCAGAATGATGACCTTCCGATGATTGATGTAACCGATTAACTTGAGGGTTTGGGGAGCAGAAAAACCAGTGAGAGCATTGAGGGAAATGATGGGTTCTACTTCAGGAGGGTTTGAGGGAGGGGTTATGTTAGTGATTTTAGGTGACTCAGACGCAAGGGGAGTTTCAACATCCTCTTCCAAAATATCCTCAGAGATGGCCATAAAAATATTTTGTTCCTTACACTTGTGACCCGAGAAATATTTGTCATCACAATTATAACAACGACCTTTGAGTTGGCGTTCAACCATTTCAGCCCTGGTCAATTTTTGGATCTTTAATGGAGTGGAGGGAGTAGTGGGAGTGATGGGTTTAGGGCGAGGGATAAAGGAGGGTTTTCGGTTTTGAGATGATACCACCTGTTGTTCTTCTTTATCTCTTTTAGTAGCCTCCACCCAAGTCGAGGGTCGAGCCATGAGGGTCACATGGGCCTAAATCTCCTCCTTGAGGCCACTGATAAAACACTCTCGAAAGAAAGCATCAGTCATGTGCTCTGTTTGAAAAGCCAGGCACTCAAAGGAAGCTATGAAGTCTTCTATTGTTCCGGATTGTTTCAACTTTGTCAAATGGCCCAAATGGTTGGTGTCCGTGTCAAAGCATTCATAAAGCTCAGTCACAAATTGGGTCCAAGTAATATACCCTTGACGGGAAGTTTTTCTCCATTGCCAACGTTCTTGATCTAGATGGAGAACACCATACTTGAGTTTGGCCAAGTCATCTGTGATGCCGTATAAAGAAAAATAATGTTCCATTTGGGTTACCCAACCAGTGGGGTCCGAATCATCAAATTTGGTCACATCCACCCGCGGAAGGTGTATGTCACGTTGAAAGTGATGGTTCTGAAAGGTATGGAAATGGGAGGAATGTTCGCCTTCGGTCTTTTGAGGTGCTTCAGAGAATTGGTCATTTGTAGGGATCTTCAGTTTGGTGTAGAGGGATGCAAAGACAGATTCAAGCTGTGTGGTCAGTTCTTGTTTGACTTCCTCCATTGAGGATTGCATGGTTGTATTTATGGTTGCATGGATGGATGAATTGATGGAGGCAACAATAGCATTGATTTGTTTCACTTCTTTTTGGGTTTTGAGGAAACCAGATTGCAAGGTGTTGAAGCAAGTTTCCAGATCTTGGCTACGGGTATGGGCCATGAGGATGGGTGAACTGAAAAAGGGTGGGCAGGGTCAAAAATTTGGCTGAAAAATGATATGGATGAATGTGATAAGGGAGACGAGATGAATCCAATGGTGAAAAAAATTCCAGACTTTTGTTTTACACCTGTAGAGTTATACTCTGGTCTGAAGAATACTGCAATGATGAAATCCCCAAATGATTAATCATAAATAAATGTGTATTTACTTGGCAACCCGAACACAGTTGCGTGGCAATAGAGCTGGTCTGTTTTAATTTGTTTATGTTTCTGTCCCCAAAGGGTTAAGTATTCAAGGGTTCTACAGACAAGGGTTTGCCCTGTGCTATAGCTCTTTGATATACGTGCGGGGTCCAACAGTAGTACTCGGCCCAATATATCAGGGCACTAACTAAGGAGCATAGACCGTACCCTTAGCTGTACTACTTGACTACCCAGGTACTAGAGAGTATCTTCCCAAGTGCTGTTCTCAGTGACACTATAGCAGTCCGACGACCGATAGGTTTATCTAAAGAGGGATTTAGGAAATCTAGGCCGATCCGTACATAGGTGTTGTCTGATGCGCTACCACTCGAAGGGGTACCAATAGGGGTTACAAGGGTGGGAAACAGATGTGCGCTTAAGAACCACTTGTATTTCCTGCGTGTATGAATCCCTCAACCGCGGGTTTATGCATGTAATGATAGATCTCTGTGGATTAAAGATGCCAGAATACATCTCTACCTTGAAAAAAAAAATCCCACAATTTCTGCCAAGGAAAGTGCTCTGATACCACTTGCAAGATACCAGATATAAAAATATGCAGAACATAAATAAAATGCTAGAAATGGTAGAATAACAGTAATATATTTAGCATAATCTCCACAATAACACATAAATGATATAAGAACAACAATAGAAATAACACTTTGATTCAGAAAGCAATGTTCATAGGCCTCTTCGAGGGGGCAACCTCCAATTGAGCAACGCTATGTTACAATAATATCCTAGCTAGGGTTTTCATACCCTTGACCCTTATTTATACTAAATATGTCTATCAAGAGAATCATCTAGAGGAAGATCCTTCTAGAAGCAGAAGCTTCTATTAGGTCTTCTTACATCTGCCTTATTCTATTTTATTGAAAGGCCTTATTAATATTGACCTTTATTACATCCGAATATATTAATCTACCTATGTGCGGGTTAGGACCATAACATAATATATCACTTTTCACCCATATTTTCCTCCCACCACTTCACTATGTCACTCCCATAATATACCAATGCATTAATGATTCATTATGAAAAAATTGATAATCCCATCAGTTCCCAACTTATGTAGTTATACATTGATTAAATGATAATATGAAACCTTAATAGTAAAATGATTTTTCTACACTACTCTATATTCCTAGGGTAAAAATTCAGTTATAAAAAATATGGTGATATCCTCCAAGTAATATGACACAACTTTGATTTGGAATAAATTTGAGCCTTATAGCTAATTGTTTTGTGATCCCCCCAATTTATTTTTCTTGATTCTTGAAAAATGATGTGGTATAATTTTCCTTCCCTCGGTTGTCTCAATATCACCCCTAAATCAATGACTAAGGCCTACATGTACATGAATTTTTAAGGCCTAATTTAAAAAAAAGAAGGATTGGGACACTTACCAATTTTTTCTTGAGGATATACAAAGAGACTTGACACTCTGCATTGCATGCAAAATATTATTATCTATTTAGTAATATTAGAAATTGACAAATCTCTTGTAGTTCCCATTGTGTCTAATACTCAACTACAACACATCGACATTCCTTGGGGCCTCCAAGTTGAGAATTGTTGCAATAATCACAAGATCCACTAGAACACCATACTTGCAAACAATATGACCAAAGAATGTGCCAAAATGCATGCATAAAATCCATTTCTTCATTAAATTCAAGGATATATGAAATTGATGACACATTTTTGACATGCGATGAAAATTTGTGACATGATTTTTTGGTAGGATGTAAAGGAGTGGGCTAACTCGAGAGCAACCTTCCCTCCTGAGTTACCTTTCTGGCAGGTCCTTCGGTGACCCACATTTAAATTTCCGATTAATCGATAACTCTGATCTATTTTCTGAGCATCGGCGTTGGTTTAAAATGGGGAAAAACCCTTGGGGTAAGGTTATGAAATGCATGAAACTTTGATCCATGCGAAACTCATACTACCCCTGAAAATCTGGTTGGATTCAAACCCATTTGTTTGCCTGAAAAGTGGATCTGTTTGCTCCCGAGTTAGCCTACTCCAACTGTAAATAGTCTAGTCATCTAGATACACTTCCAAGAATTTATGAATATATTCATGGAAAGTTTTCTACAATAATCCTATAAAATACTATTGGTGAATTGTTTAGGGCAAAAGGAAGAAGTTGTAAGTGTAGGATCTCTAATACATTGTGAAATTCATTTTCCTTTTCCTTTTTATTTTTATACTATCTAAACCTAGAACTCATCAATGAATGAATAGGTTTCTTTCCCATCCACATATACCTTATCATTAAAGGGGGAAGGGACAGGGGTCATGCATGCAAGCTACATTCAATGCTCAAAAATCCATGTAGATTTGATGCCCCAACCACTTGTTTTCTTGTATTGGATCATGATCAAATTGATCAAATTTAACTCTTCCATATGAAATATTAATCCTATCGTAATTATCTTATTAATATCCTCTTTGATTTTTCCCTTTATTTTAGATTTTATCCATTTAGTTTAGCCATTATGTCCTCCTCTTGATCATCTCGACATCCAATTTTAATTCAATTTGAATATTCCAAGATCTTCCTTTATTACCTTTGTATCTATGAATTTATAGGGAAATAGGTATACATAATTCTTGAGGAGGGTTGTAACCTCAAACACCATCTCATTGTCCAAATAATCTAGAATAGAAGCTATCCAAGGTTTTTTCTCCAAGAAAATATCTAGTTGTCTAATCTTCAATGACTCCCTATATATTGTCCCCATTGGATCATTTGTTGTCTCATAGATGGACCTTTATCCTTTCAATTCCTTGAACTTCAAGTGTCACAAATTATCTATATTGACTTATTCCTTTGGTTATATATCTACCTTAACACAATATTGGATGTCCCTCTTACCCTCATTCCAAATAACGACCACCTTACAAACATATCTACTTGGTCCATTTGGATTTTTCTATATCATAAAAAAATTTGTATTCTTGAGGGAAAAGGTGATGTCGAGAGTATTACCTAAGTAGGATAAGGTTGAGAAGAACCCTTTATTGAGTGGTTCCCATCACTTGGGGATTTCCCTCGAGGTGTGGATGAAATTATGCACCTCGTATTGTTCAGGACATCTATCCATAGTCCATTTCTTGATGCAAATATTTGTATCTAAGATTGGGTTGGTATCTCCAGAGTACAATTCTGTCAAGGAGATAAGGTTTTTCATTGCCCATGGAATACCAATAACCTGATACTTAAGGGGTTGGTTGAACCAATGTTGGAAGGTAGGATAGAAATATTCCTATATTATCATGATATATTTATGCATATCCTACCATTTTGAAGGAATATACCTCAATGTTGCATATACTAGAAAAATGAACTATTTCTCTAGGATTATTAATCTCGTGTCTTCCATAATCTCCTACACATCCTTAGTGCCATAAAAAATGGGAAGGTCCCTCAACTCCATATAAATATAGCACACAAACCTAAACACATAGAAATGATGAGATGGAATATCACAGTTTCAATCTTACTAATCATGGAACACACCATGTCTATATAAGTAATAAGAGAAAATGATTTTCCAGCTTACTTCTCCATCTACTATGATATTCACATAGTTTTCATGCATTTCATTTATCAAGTTTCACAAATGATCTAATGTTGCACCCTCAAAAAGGCCATCCACCAACTTTATGTATAGGGCCACTTTGATAGGATCGATAGGTGGTATCACTTTTGTCCCAACATCTTCAAAATACATTCCCCCTTTCTTCAACTTGATTATGGCCTCATTGTCATTTACCCATTACACCTGAAAGAAGGTAACATGAGTATCCTTCTATTGACATGGGTGAAATCTCCATTTTTAAACAGTGGGGGTTACCCTCGATAAGAAGTCTCAATCAGATCTCTCACCATTTGAAATAGGGAACCCATCCCGATTTTGATTCGAAAACCATTTCTAGTTTTGGTTTTACGAGGTGTGGCCCAGTCCACCAATGAAGGTTTTCTAAGCCAAAGAATCAGATACAACTAATATAAGATGCATGCATCCAAACTAAACTAATGAAACTAGAAAGAAAAAATAGAACCAACCATACTTTTTTCAAAGTCCCGAGAAATAGTTCCCACATAGCAAAGACAACAATATGAATAAAAAGCTACAAATATAGAATAGTCTATCATTTAAAAAATCACTTGCATTCACATGCCCAAGAATTTAGGAAAAAATTCTCCAAAGAACATAAATAATAATGCATCCATCATAAATAATATTAGCCTACAATATGAAGTACTTACTCACACAACCCAAAATGCAAAGGAGTATTCCACAATATGTCCAACGCCAGAATCAAATTTCTTCATAAAATAGCATGACCAAACCAGCTTCTCCTCATTAAAAGTTTATGTACATGAAAACTCCAAGGAGGGATTCTCAATTTTAGTTAACATTGTATTCCAAAAATAGTTTAAAAAGTGTACAATGCTTGAAGAGACAAAAGCCCCAAATTTGGATACAATTCTCATATTTATTTAAGATTAGTGTGACTCTTGGCCTTCCGCCTTCCCCCATGGAATTTTTGTAGGATTAAACCACAATCCAAAACATAATTGTGATAAAGAAATACTACACTAGATAATTGCAAAAGAGAGAGGAGAGAGAAAAATATAATCAATCTTCACACATAAGAGACTAAGAAACCAGCTCTAATCACCATGTATTAATCCATGATAATGAGTACAATATATAGGACTCTCCACACGAGGAGTAATGTGCAGTAGGTTGGTATTTCCATGTGCATGCTCAAGTAAAAAAAATAACTTCTCCCAATAGCAAGAATTAACTAAAGTCAAAAGTTTCTAATAATAAGAAAAGGTCAAAATTATAGGTGCGAACTTAGTGAGAACTCTACATGAAGTCAACATGAATTCCATAATAGAAAAAATCTCCTAGAATAAGAATAGTGTCCAAGAATGGAACTAAAGTCCTACTTGAGTGAAAATTTGCTAATTATGGAAAGTCACTAAATAAGTGAAGTGAGTTAACTCCAAGTATTAGATGGGTAATGTGCACTTCCTCAGGAGGCTAATATTTTCACTAAAGTGTGCTCTATAGACATGAAATAGGAAATATCTCCTAAAATTGAGGAAATAGGAATTATCTCCTAAAAACTAGGAATTTTCCTAATGGTGGCTAAAAATAGGAATTGGCCTAATATTAGCTAAAAAATAGGAATTTTCCTAATGATGGTTTATGAGCCCATGGTTTTGGAAACCCATGGTATTTTCCCATGGTATTACATATAGGAATCCACCGGATAAAAATAGACCTTCTATAAATAGACATGCTATAAATAACAATCCTCCTAAATAGTAGAAAAAATGGAAAAAAAATGAGTATGTCACTATGTAGTTGAGCATGTACCCCAATACCCCCCCTGAAAAACAAATGGGGTGTGCACAATGATGAGTCCTGGAAATATGCAACCATGTTAGGTACTCATGTACAAATATAGATGCATAACAACTGAACAAAAGTGAGGTAAAGAGGGAAAACCCATTGGAAAAAAAACCTCTCCCCTCAAAATATGTTTCTAACAAGAAAATAATGGTAACATATTCATATGCTAAGTTGATGTATCCCTCACTCCTGGAATTTCCCTCAATTAGAAAAACCTTTTTCTGGTGAAATACTATGTGGATATGTCTGCCACTTGCTTCGAAAAATTGCATATCAATGACTCCATCCTGAATATGTCCTTGAATAAAGTGCATATGAACCTCGATGTGCTTGGTCCATTGCCTCTGAACTGGGTCTCTACACAACTTGAGAGTACTCTAATTATCACACCATATAACTATTGGACGATGAAAATGAACTCCCAACTCTGTAAGAAAGTGTTGCAACCAAATAAACTGAGTAGTAACATTCACTGTACCCTTGTACTCTGCCTTTGTTGATGATGAATAAATTACTAGTTTATTTTTACTTGACCAACAGATAAGTCCTGATCTAAGGTAGAGGACATATATTGAAGTGGAATTGCAATCAGTGTTATCGCCTTCCCAATCTAAGTTTGTGTAACCAACAATATCCAAGGAAGATCATGTTGCATAATGTATACCAAAACTGGTAGTCCCCTTTACATATCTGAGAATCCTCTTTGCTTCTTTCTAGTGAAACTCATGAGGCTCTTGCATATACCTGGAAAATGATCCAACTACATAAGAGATGTTTGGTCTAGAATTTGTAAGGTAGAGAAGACTCCCCACCAACTGTCGATATCTAGTACAATCAACCAAAGGTAATACACCAACATCCTCTAGTCTAACCCCTGACTAAAAGGGTGCTGGAGTTGGCTTGCAACTTATCATATGAAACCTATCAAGTATATATCTAGCATACTTGGACTACGACATCTTGATTCCTGAATCACTCTAGCTTATTTCAATACCAAGAAAGTATTGTAAGAGTCCCATATTTGTCATAGAAAACCTGTCATGCAAAGTGGCCTTCACTGCAGCAATGGAGGAGGCTGAGCTCACTGTGATGTGTAAATCATCTACATATAGAACTATTAGTAGAAGAAAATTTGTGTTCCTCATCATATACACATTAGGATCTTATCTACATCTAACAAAACCTCTAGAGGGAAGATAAGAGTCCATTTTAGCATACCATGCCCGAGGTGCTTTCTTAAGTACGCACAATGACTTCCTCAACCTGTAAAATAATAATGGATTCTAAAAATATCCCTATGGATGCTCCATTTATATATCCTCATTAATATCTCCATGTAAGAATGAATTATTAACATCCATATGGTGTACCTCCCACTTTCTAGTTGTTGCAATAGCTAGAGCTAACCGAATGGAATCAATCTTGGCAATCGATGCAAAATTCTTCTCATAGTCAATGCCTTGTACCTGTGAGAAACATTCACCTACTAACCTAGCCTTATACTTTGTAATGTATCCATCAACATCCATCTTTTTCTTGAAAATCCACTTACATCTAACAAGCTTCATGTTGGAAGGTAGAGGAACCAACTCCCATGTATTGTTCTCTATCAGGAGTATTGGTGATTATGTATCATCCACTTGAGTCCCTAGAAAGTGGATTTATTGGTCTAATGAGTCAACTACCTATTTGTCAAAGTGTTGCAACAAAACTATTGGGTAGAGGGGTAGCTTGTCTTGCCTAAAATTTCAAATAATTCTCTGACATACATCACAATATATAACATAGTCCTTGGAATCCTTGAATATTGTGTGCCACCACAATCCTTCCTATAACACCTTATAAGATATCACTTTTCACCCATAGTTTCCTCCCACGACTTCACTGTGTCACTCCCATAATATACAAATGTGTTAATGATTCATTATGAAACATTTGATAATCCCATCAATTCCCAACTTATGTAGTTATACATTGATTAAATGATAATATGCAACCTTAATAGTCAAATGATATTTCAACAATACTCTATATCCCTAGGGTAAAAATTTAGTTATAAAAAATATGGTGATATCGTCCAAGTAATATGGCACAACTTTGATTTGGAATAAATTTGAGCCTTATAGCTAATTGTTTTGTGATCCCCCCAATTTCTTTGTTTTGATTCTTGACAAATGGTGTGGTACAATTTTCCTTCCCTCGGTTGTCTCAATATCACCCCTAAAGCAATGACTAAGACCTACATGTACTTGATTTTTTAAGGACTAATTTGAAAAAAAGGACTAGGCCACTTACCAGTTTTTCCTTTTTCAAACAATATGACCAAATAATGTGCCAAAATGCATGCATAAAATCCATTTCTTCGCTTTCAAGGATATATGAAATTGATGACACCTTTTGGACATGCGATGCGAATTTATGACACGATTTTCTGGTAGACTGTAAATAGTCTAGTCATCTAGATACACTTCCAAGAATTTATGAATACATTCATGGAAGGTTTGCTACAATAATCCTGTAAAATACTATTGGTGAATTGTTCAAGCCAAAAGGAAGAATTTGTAAGTGTAGGATCTCGAATACATTGTGAAATCAATTTTCCTTTTATTTTTATTTTTATACTATCTAAACCTAATGTTACCTAGAGAACCCATCAATGAATGAATATGTTACTTTCCCATCCACATGTACCTTATCATTAAAGGGGATGGGACATGGGTCATGAATGCAAGCTACATTCAATGCTCGAAAATCGATGTAGTTTTGATGCCTCCACCACTTGTTTTCTTGTATTGGATCATGATAAAATTGATAAAATTGATCAAATTTAACTCTTCTATATGAAATATTAATCCTATAATAAGTATATTATTAACATCCTCTTTGACTTTTCCCTTTATTTTAGAGTTTATCCATTATGTCCTCTTGATCATCTTGGCATCCAATTTTAATTCAATTTGAATATTCCAAGATCTTTGTTTATTACCTTTGTATCTATGAATTTATGGGGAAATGGGTATACATACTTCTTGAGGAGGGTTGTAACCTCAAACACCATCTCATTGTCCCAATAATCTAGAATATAATCTATCCAAGGTTTTTTCTCCAAGAAAATATTTAGTTGGCTAATCTTCAATGACTCCCTATATATTATCCCCATTGGATCATTTGTTGTCTCCTAGATGGACCTTTCTCCTTCCAATGCCTTGAATTTCAAGTGTCACAAATTCTCTATACTGACTTCTTCCTTTGGTTATATATCTACCTTATCACAATATTGGATGGCCCTCTTACCCTCATTCCAAATAATGACCACCTTACAAACATATCTACTTGGTCCATTTGGATTTTTGTATATCATAAAAACATTTATAGTCTTAACGAAAAAGGTGATGTCGAGAGTCTTACCTAAGTAGCATAAGGTTGAGAATAACCCTTTCTTGAGTGGTTCCCATCACTTGGGGATTTCCCCCAAGGTGTGGATGAAATTATGTACCTAGTATTGTTCAGGACATCTATCCATAGTCCATTCGTTGATGTAAATCTTTGTATCTAACATTGGGTTGGTCTCTCCCAAGTACAATTCTATGAAGGAGATAAGGTTTTACATTGTCCATGGAATACCAATAACTTGATACTTAAGGGGTTATTTGAACCAATGCTGGAAGGTAGGATGGAACTCTTACTATATGATATATTTATGCATATCCTACCATTTTGAAGGAATATACCTCAATGTTGCATCTATTAGAAAAATGAACCATTTCTCTAGGATTATTAATCTCATGTCTTCCATAATCTCGTACACATCCTTAGTGCCATAAAAAAATGGGAGGGTCCCTCAAATCTATATAAATATAGCACACGAACCTAAACACATAGCAAGGATGAGATATAATCTCATAGTTTCAATCCTACTAATGTTACACATCAAAATTACTCGTTAGGATGATGGCCTAGTGTCACCATTTCTAATGTCGCAAGGGTCACAGTTTGGCCGCAAGTGTCACACAAATCATACTATTATCCTGTCTATGTCATGTCTTGGAAAAATTTATCAAGAACACTTGAAAGACACCTCAAAATATTGGTTTTGAAGAGGAGAAATCATTTGGCAAAGAGTACAAGTCTTTTGCCATGGGAAAAAACCATTAAAAAATCAATTTTGGAAGGCAACGCTCCCCTATACATTGTCAAGGAGTGCCAACACTCTGTACCCTCTTTTGGGGGAGCATTGCAATGCTCTATGCCCCATTTTGAGGGAGCACTGGCCTTTTTTCAACGATTTTTTGGATTGTTGAGAAAAATCAGGGAAGAATCCCCTCATCTTTGGAGTTGGTTGGATTCAGATATGAGGTCAAGGCTCGATCTTAGGGAAGATCCACAACTGAAGGAGAAGGATCCTCAACCTATCCCAAGAATCTATTAAGTGGTTAGGCCTCTCCAAGCCTATATAAGGAGGCCTCTTCATGGTGAAAGGGGGAGACATTGAAGGCATCAAAGTTATGATCTCATAAGGGAGATATCATTGAAGCATCATCATTTTTGTGTGGATTATTTGAGCAAAGGGTTGGACAAGGAGAGTTGGGAGAGGTTGTTGCACCTTCATCAAAGGTATGTAAGTATTCTCTATTGTTCTCATTAATATACATATGTGCTTGGCCTGTTTCTTTCAAGGTTATGTTTGTTCTACATAAACTTGTCTCTATTAGATAGATCTAGTTTCAAGCTAATCTTAGTAGAATAGGGATCTTGTTCTGTCTTTGTTTTTTTTGTAGGACTTATCGAGGAGCTTGGGGATCAAATCTCAACTCGGACTGTGCGAAGATGAACATCATTAAAAAGGTGCTCCTTTCTTCCTCTTCTCTATACATTAGTTTATCTAGATTTAAAAGGATGTCAGTGACCAACATTAGCACCCTTTCTTTCTTGGTCTTAGGAGTCTAGAGCCCAAGAGGGAATCCACTTTTCCATAGGGGGATTCTCCTATAAAACTAATCATGGAACACACCATGGCTATCCAAGTAATAAGAGAAATTTTTTTTCTAGCTTACTTCTCCATCTACTATGATATTTACATAGTTTTCATGCATTTCATTTATCAAGTTTCACAAATGTTCTAATGTTGCACCCTAAAAAAAACCATCCACCAAATTTATGTATAGGGCCACTTTGATAGGATCGATAGGTGATATCACTTTTGTCCCAACATCTTCAAAATAAATTTCCCCCCTTCTTCAACTTGATGATGGCCTCATTGTCATTTACCCATTACACCCGAAAGAAGGTCACATGAGTATCCTTCTATTTACATGGGTGAAATATCCCTTTGTCAATAGTATGGGTTACCCCAGATAAGAAGTCCCAATGAGACCTCTCACCATTTGAAATAGGGAACCCATCCCGATTGTAGTCTGACAACCATTTCTAGTTTTGGTTTTATGAGTTGTGGCCGAGTCCACTAATGAAGGTTTTCTAAGACAAAGAATGAGATACAACTAATCTAAGATGCATGCATTCAAACTAAACTAAGGAAACTAGAAATAAAACATAGAACAAATCATACTTCTGTCAAAGGCCCAGGAAACAGT
>ML806782.1:137087-205843 GCA_009831015.1 Picea engelmannii | reverse complement strand
GATTGCCAGATATTTTGTAAAAGTGTAAAATTTTGAAGTTTCCCTGGAATCTGACTGGAGCCAAGTACAAAGCTCAGTCATTTTTTCCTTGTTTCAACGACTATATGAGGGTCAAGGCCAAGCCCCGATAGATCGTTTTTGGTGTGATGTGTTTGGTGTGTTGTTCATCTTCATATTTCTTGGCGTGATTCTTTCTGGTGCGTACATTCACTAAAATACAATGTCGAAATTAATTAATTTATTCTTCGACTCAGATAAACTTGAAGGCACAAAATCTTATAAAACATGGAAACGACTCATTGAAAGTACTCTCATTTACAATGAAATTTGGCGTGATATCTGTAATGAAGATACTAATCCCACTAAGCCGACAGATGCAATGACATTAGCAAAATGGGAAGTTAAAAATGCCAAAGCATTAGCACTTAT
This sequence comes from Picea engelmannii, assembly GCA_009831015.1. Classification (NCBI taxonomy): domain Eukaryota; kingdom Viridiplantae; phylum Streptophyta; class Pinopsida; order Pinales; family Pinaceae; genus Picea; species Picea engelmannii. Next base: position 205,414 of record ML806782.1, on the reverse strand, counting down.
TAAAGCTTCAGTTAATGATGAAATGTATGTGCATATTGAAAATATGACTGATGCATGGTCTGCCTTGAAAGTTTTTAAAGATTTATTTGATACTCAGACTCAATCCAAGAAAGTTGATCTTCAATTAAAGTTGCTTCAACAAAAATTAACGGAAGGTGGTGATGTCCATGAATATATTTCCAGACTTAAAAACATTAAGCAGGAAATATTAAATGCGGGTTTTCAAGCAGTAGATGATAGTTTTATGACTACAATCTTAATAGCTGGATTGCCTTCTTCTTATACACATTTTTTGGAGACTTTACAAGTCACTGGCAAGTTAGACAAGCTTACATTTGATGAACTAAGTGAACTATTGTCTCAACACAATAAAACTTTTGAAAAAAAAAAACAAGTTGGCGAAGATGTTTTTCTCTTAGAAGCAAGCACAAGTAAGCCTTCCAGTGACAGTTATAGCAACAGAGGAAGAGGAAATTTTGTCCAAAGTCGTGGACGAGGCCAACATAGAGACAATAGTCAAGGCAGAGGAAATAGTCAAGGCAAAGGCAACAGTTAAGGAAGAGGGTATTTTCAAGGTAGAGGAAACAATCAAGGCAGAGGATATTTTCACGCAAGAGGAAATAGTCAAGGCAGAGGTTCGTTTCAAGGCACCAGTCAAGTCAGAGGACAGACTCCATCCATAAATCAAAGCAGGGGCAGAGGACAAAATTTTGGAGGACAAAATTTCGGCAGAGGGAGAGACTTCAGTCAAATTGTTTGCAGAAGGTGTAACAAAGTCGGTCATTATGCAGAAGATTGTCTCACTTCCATTGACAAAATCGCCAAATTTCAACAAAACACAACACAATTTGCTAATGATCGACAGGATGACGATTCAGAATATGTGTTTACCTCATCTTCAACATTACAAATTTCAAATGACTTTCAAAGTGATTATGAAGGTGCTTGGATTTTAGATTCAGGGGCATCTCAACACATGACTTTCAGACGTGACTTCTTTTGGGATTTTAAAGAATGTCATCTTAATTCTATTTTTCTTGCAGATAATACTCAACATACTTCTTATGGAAAAGGAGTCGTTAAAGTTTATTTACCTGATATTGGAGAACGACTAATTTCAAATGTATGGTATGTATCCACTTTCAAAAAGAATTTATTGTCTTTAGTCACAATTCAACAAGCAGGACATCAAGTAATTATGGAAGATGGCTTGGTGAAGATAAATTCAGTTAAAAAAAATATGAAAACAATGATGACAGGATATGAAGACGGAAAACTGTTAAGGATGAAATGAACAGTTATTCCAAGACATTCAGACTTTGCAGGATCAGTCAGTACAGGTATCTCTCCTATCAGGTTGTGGCATGTGCGATATGGGCATCTCAACTTTGAAAGTCTGTCTCAATTGCAAAAACAAGGGATGGTTAAGGGACTTCCCACTTTCAAAAAGGATAGTTCAATATGTGAAGCATGCATTTATGGCAAACAAAGTCGAGAAAGTTTTTCAACAAGTTCATGGCGTGCAAATCGACGGTTGCAACTAGTTCACAGTGATGTTTGTGGACCCCTAGAAACTTCTTTCGTTGGTTGCAAATATTTTTTACTCTTTGTTGATGATTTCAGTAGAATAACTTGGGTTTACTTCTTGAAGCAAAAATCAGAAGTATTTGAAAAATTTAAAATTTTTCGACAACTTGTTGAAAATGAAGTTAAAGCAAAGATAGGTACACTCAAGACAGATAATGGCGGATAATTCACTTCTAATGAATTCAACACTTATTGCTCAGATAATGGGATCAGAAGACAACTTACTAATTTCTACACTCCTCAGCAAAATGGAGTCGCAGAACGAATGAATCGCACTTTGTTAGGAATGGCCAGATCTATGTTGAGTTTTAAAAGGTTAAGTTCTAAATATTGGGCAGAAGCTATCCATACAACTATATACTTAAGGAACAGATCTCCAACTGCTTCTTTGGATGGAATCACACCTTATGAAGCATGGTTTGGTTTCAAACCTCGAGTTAAACATCTTAGAGTTTCTGGGTCAGTATGTTATGCTTTAGTTCCGAAAGAAAAGCGAACTAAGCTTGACTCAAGAAGTTTGAAATGCACAATGATTGGGTATTCTGATGAGAAGAAAGGGTATCGACGTTTTTCAAATGGTAAATTTATTGTGAGCAGGGATGTCATTTTTGATGAAACTGAAAGTAAAAGTGCTGACAAAATAGAAAGTCTTCTTCAAAAGTTAGAAGCTAAAGGAAATCAAAGAAAAGGAAAAGTTCAAAGTTCGCCAAATTCACTTAATTGGTATGAACTTGATTTTCCTTCATTTGAAGATGTTTCATCCAGTCCGGTTACTTCGACAACATCTGGTTCTTCCAGCAGTTCATCTGAATCTCCTAGCAGTGGCAGTTCATTTGACAATGATTCTCCACCTCCAAACTCTTCAACTGATCGACGAACATCAATTTACATTAATCCAATTTATAATAATGGTAATTTAGATCCCCAAACCAGTGAACATCAACTACCAAAGTGGGTAGTTCAACTTTTGAAAGATGTAAGGCCTGATGAGCAAAATAAAATAGGAACAAGGGGATCACACAACAATGAAGGGAATTTTTCCTTAGTAGCAAATGATTTTACTGAACCTTCCACCTACAAGGAAGCAATCAAACAAAAAGAATGGCAACAGGCTATGGTTGAGGAATATCAAGCAGTCATTGATAACAACACTTGGAAACTTGTTGATTGTCCTACAAGTGTTAAACCCATCAGCTGTAAATGGGTTTACAGAATTAAATACAATCAACATGGCGAAATTGATAAGTATAAAGCCCGACTTGTGGCTAAAGGTTTCGCGTAGCAGGAAGGCATTGATTATGAGGAAACTTTTGCTCCTACAGCTAAATGGAATACCATCCGCTTAACACTTGCCTTGGCCACTCAGAAAGGTTGGAAAATTCATCAAATGGATGTAAAAAGTGATTTTCTCAATGGAGACTTACAGGAAGATGTGTATATGTAGCAACCACCCGGTTTTGAAATTGCAGGACAGGAACATAAAGTCTGCAAATTAATTAAGGCTTTATATGGGTTAAAGCAAGCTCCTTGATCTTGGTGTACCAAAATGGATGAATACCTTAGGAAGGTTGGTTTTCATCGCAGTGAATCTGATGATACGTTGTATATCCGTCAACAGGGTTCTTATCTGGTGATTCTTATTATGTTTGTAGATGATTTGCTCATTACAGGAAACAATGATGATCATATTGCACAGGTGAAAAAGGAGTTACATGCAGATTTTAAGATGACAGATTTGGGACTCCTTCACTACTATCTTGGTGTTGAAGTATTCCAACGTCCCCATCATATTTTCATTTCTCAGAGTAAGTATGTAGCAGAACTTCTTCAACGTTTTGGCATGCAGGATTGCAAAACATCTCTTACCCCTATGGAACAAAACTTGAAACTTTCAAAATTTGAAGGGGGGGAATTGGTAGACAACACTCTTTATAGACAGTTGATTGGCAGCTTGATTTATTTGACCAACACTCGCCCAGATCTATCTTATGCAGTCAGTATTATTTCTCTCTTTATGCAATAACCACAAGATAGCCACTGGAATGCAGCCAAAAGAGTTCTTCGATATATCCAAGGAACAAAAGATTTTGGTCTTCTTTACAAAAAGACTAAAAATTTTGTACTTGGTGGTTTTTCAGATGTTGATTTGGCAGGAGTATTGATGATTACGCATCAACATCAGGTTATTTAATGAATATGGGTTCCACAACAGTATCTTGGAATTGTAAGAAATAAGCTACAGTTGCTACTTCTACAGTAGAAGCAGAATACATCTCAGCATGGGAAGCAACATGTGAAATTATTTGGTTACGCAGGATTTTACAACACTTGGGCATTTCTCAAGCAGAAGCTACATCATTATTCATCGACAGTCAATCAACCATTAAGCTTGCCAAGAATCCAGTTTTTCATTCAAAGACAAAGCACATGGACACCAAGTATCATCATATCAGATCACGTATTGCAAAGGATGTCATCAAGCCAATTTATTGTCCTTCAGAAGATCAGATCTCTGACATTTTCACGAAACCTCTTGGCAGAATAAAATTTACTAAGTTGTTGTAATGTATTTTTGGATCATAGGGGGGAATGTTAGATAATCCAAAATACAATTATCATAGTTTATAAAGTTAGAATAAATTGATTTTAATTTAGAATATTAAATTAATAATCTAGAATATTTGATAAACAAATGTAGACTTTTAGAGATACATTATTGTTGTAAAAGATATGACTCTAAAGAGGTGTCATATCTTAGGCTCTAAATTAGGAGTTTTGTTTTAATATTGTTAAGATAACATTTATTGTAAATGGACACTTGTTTATTTAATAAGTGATCCATATCTTGAGTTTGTTAGGACTTTTAGCTTATATATAGCTCATTGCAAGAGTATTGAGTTGTTGGAGTGTAAACTCTTGCAATGTCTCTTATGTAATTTATTTTCTTATTAATAAAATTGTGTGTCTGAGGACACTTCGGCCATTATCTAACATTTAAACAATCACTTACAGTCCTATGCCAAAGAATTTAAAAAAAAAATCTTCGAAGAACAGAAATAAGAATGCATCCATCATAAATAATATTAGACTACAATATGAAGTACATTCTTACTGATCCATGTCAGTATTAGTGGCCACCCACCTATTCCAACCAGAGATGATTTTAGGGGCTAAATTTCGCTCATGGGCTAATTTTCCATGGTTTTTCCAAAAACAATATTCCCTATTTTAAAAATGATTCGCCCAAATTCTATAGCATAAAATTATTTTGCTTTAAAAATAGACAAAATTTTATAAAAACTATATAAAATCCTTAGAAATTTTAATATTTTTACAAAAATATCGCCAATCATTTATAGTTGGCATAGAAGGATTATTAAGATTCGTCAAGATTTCTACATTTTAAAATAAATTTCCATCCTTAAAATCATCCCTGATTCCAACTGACTCCTCGTGTCCATTTTTTGTTCAACACGTTCTTCTGTACTACTTTGTAATTGTGGTTTCTACACTTATACGGTTGTCTGAAGCCCCATACATCCTCCAGGTGGATACATGTGGCCTCCCACCTAATCCAATTGGATTATTTTGTATTTTTTCATGTCAACACATCTTGTTGTACTTCCAGGGTCGTTTTGGGGCCCTAAATGTTGTTTTTTTTTTCTCACCATAGTCAAATTGTAGACAGAGTCAGACTTTGACAACATAATGTGTAGTTCTCTGAAAGACCTTTCCAATGAGCTATCATGTGCCTAAAATGATGGTCGTATGCAAAAGTTACGACCTTGGGAAGTTGAGGTACCAAATTACACCAACTTACCCATAGGGCTCACATGACTTTTGGCGTTTCACCTTCTAGGGTTAGGTTTTTGGATGTCTAGGGTTTTGGCATTCATGAGTAATATCAAAAAGGCCTCTAGAGCCTCATTGTAATCCATTCTTCTCAGACGGATGCACGTAGCAGTCACATCTCTTCTTAGAGATAGCTACCACCATTCGAGCAAGTGTTTCAGTTCTACAGTTTTACAGTTTCAACCTATTTCATTATTTAATAGAAGATATTGTTCACTGTATATTTGTGTTATTCTTCATATCTTTGTGTTTATTGTATTCAGTCTGTTAATCGTCTTGTTCTGCTCCTAAATCTGGACCAGTGGTATCAGAGTGGTCTGCTCTTCATTTATTTTTCTTCGTGCATGTCCCCAACAAGATCTGGGTACAAGAATTTGGGACTTGAACCAATCAAGCCATTACAAGATTGGATGTGCCGAGCTCGACCACAACCCATGGGGGATGAAAATAAAGATGATGGAGCAGGAGATCCTATTAAAATGTTGCTCAAGGAATCCCTCACGCGACAAAGGAGCAAAATGATGGACAACTTCGCACATATCCTTCGACGACTGCTCACAGGAGAAGCATATTCATCAAGCATCCATGCAACCCCCTTCAAGGTATAGGTAAATTTTGATATTCCATTATTTGAAGGATTGATAGATGCGGATATTGTAGATAAATGGTTGAATATGCTCGAAGGATATTTTTTGGTCCACAATTTTTCCGATAGGGAAAATATCACTTTTGCACTCCTCAAGGTTGCTCCCCATGTTAAATACTGGTGGGATACTTACTTTGAGAAAAGGGTTGTGGAGGAATATACAATGATTTTGGTGGCCCCTACATGGGATTCCTTCTGGAATTCCCTTAAATAACAATACTACCCTGTTGGAAGCTACGAGGACCAATGCACCAAATGGACCACCCTACATCAATAAAGGGACCAAACAATACCATATTTCACCAATATTTTCCATACCCTATGCACCAAATTGGGTATTAAAGAATCTTAGCATCATTTTATGCTCAAATACCACGACTGTTTGCATAGATACATTCAAATAGAAATGGTGTTCCTGGACATCGCCTCATTAGGCACGACTTATAGATATGCTGTCAAGATCGAGTAGAAATTTAAGCAGAAACGACGAGAGCTTGGATCTGCAAACCCCTCACAGTCGAAGTAGGGAAAAGGAATCCCTAGCCCACAAAGCAAGGGACCAAGTTGATATGGGTGCCCTCAGGACAACCAGTCCAAGCCGCAACACAATAAGGGAAATGAGAAGATGAAGAAGGAGATGGGAAAATGGTGTGAGTACCATAAAATTCCTTGGCACAACACCGAAGAATGTCGCTCCAATAAGTCCCTCGTGGTTGAGTTGAAGGCTTCCGAGTCATAGGTCGATTCTGATTCTGAGTCAAATCCTGAAGGAGGGAAGATAATTATTGATATTGAACCCAGTGCCACTCTCGCTACCACCAAAGTTTGGCCAAGTTAACTAGAAGAACCAGATGAAGGGAAACGCCTCTTTCACTCGTAGATGTGGGTCAAGGGGGCTTTGATTCATTTCATTGTTAACAGAGGTAGTCAGAAGAGCCTGATTTCAGCATAGGTCATCAAGTGGATGGACCTACTAACGACACCACACCTTCATCCCTATACCATCGACTGGCTTTGACAAGGAAGATATCTTTGTGTCAGCCAACAGTGTCATCTTCCCTATGACATCAAGCCTTTCAAAGATGAGGTATTGTGTGATATTGCTCCCTTTGAAGTTTGCGATGTTCTTTTAGAATAACCATATTTGTGGAAGCGTCATGTTGTGTATGAGTCTAGACCCTGCAGTGTTATTATTACTTTGGGTATACAATTGTACAGGATCCCAGAGGTAGCGCTGCCTACTGCTATTTCTTTAATTTATGCTAAGAAATGCAATAAGGTCATTTCATAGACTGGTAAGTTCATCTTCTTTGTGATCCGTGCTCACAGTAAGCAGAAGGTTGTCACCACATCTGTGGCCTCTACACAACGCCTATCTTTGCAGCAGAAGCAAGTGGACGGGATCATGGAAGAACACAAATACATATTCTCCTTACCTACAAGGGTATCGACACACTGCCAAGTCAAGCATCCAATTGATATGACCCCCAACGCACCTATACTTAATGGACCAGTCTATCAACACTCGTTGATGGAGAATGATGAAATCGGGCATCAAATCCAAGAGCTTATTCAAAAGGGGCATATCAGACCCAACTCCTCCCCTTGCGGAAGCCTGATTGTATTGGTGTAGAAAAAGGATGGGACTTGGCGACTCTGCATTGATTATAGAGACTTAAACAAAATCACAGTTAGGAACCGCTACCCCATTCCTAGAATTGATAACCTTCTTGACCAACTCAAGGGGGAAAATTTCTTCAACAAGATTGACCTAGAGTCTGGCTACCACCAGGTTCCCATCGAACCAACTGATGTATGGAAGACAACCTTCAATTCTAAAGAAGGTCTCTACGAATGGCTAGTCATGCCCTTTGGCTTAATAAATGCACCAGCCACTTTCATGAGGTTGATGGATAATGTATTGAGACCCTTCACCAACTTTTTTGTGGTAGTATATTTGGATGACATCCTCATCTTCAATAGGACGTGGGAGGAGCACATGTGACATATTTGATAGGTTTTGAGCACTCTGCAACATCACAAGATTTATGCCAACTTGGAAAAATGATCATTTGGCATGAACAGGGTCCAATACTTGGGATACATTGTTGATGAGCATGGGGTACATGTTGATCCAGCTAAGATCCAAGTCACCTGTGACTAGCCAACCCCCACCACACTCACCGAGCTTCAGAGCTTTTTGGGACTAGCCAACTTCTACCGACGGTTTGTGTTGGGATTATCCCATATTGCATGGGACCTCAACCAGGTGACCAAGGGCTTGTTGATGGGAGAAATTGACCGTTCGTCAACTAGAAGAGCGAGTCTGGTCCTGTTGGCAGCCAATTCACATTTTTATATTGTCCTTATAAGCTACCTACACCAGAGTTTCGCAAACTTTGATTTTTGTCGCAACCTTCGAATAAAACGACACTATTGTTTTATATGTGTTTGCCCACTTTCCCTTGTTCTTGTTTTCACGACTGCAAGCGTGAAAAATTTGATTTCGAAGTCATATTAGAAACATCACTGGATTGTTATGATCGCTCTTGTTTATATGCTCATTGCATTTCCACTTTATTTATCGTTATACAGTTGACAAGACTCCAAGATCCTTATTCATTTGGCATTCTTTATTGGTTAAATATGACTTCATTTTACAAGACTATGATGATATTCTTTTGATCGAGTTTGTGACGCATTGGTGATTTTATTTATATGTTCTTTGATCGATTCCCTTGACACATTGGTTTCATGAGAATGCATTGGTGTTGTGATTAGACCCTTGGTATAAATCATTTCATACAACACATAGTTCATATAACCGAACCCTTGGTGTGATTTCGAATTATCGCTTTGGTTTTAAAACTATGCTAATATTATTGCTTGAGCAAATGTTTGGTCGATTCGCCATAGATTTCATTGGTTGATTGAATGGCATAGTTTTTAACTTATGCAGTAGTGGTTTGAATAGTTATATGTGCCGGTGGTTGTACTATGGGATATGATTATTTTGCATGGGCTGAACTAGCTCCACCACCTTCGCACGCTCTGTCATTAATGTTTTCCCCCTATCCCAGTTCACCTTTGCTAGTTTTTGGGAAATCCTGTGAGCTATCGACCCTGTGTATGCTCTGTTCGAACCCTTACCCACTCACCCTGCTCACCGTGTGCTCCTGTCTATGGCACCGGTGGTGTGCATAGAGCCAAACGGTAACCAAGCTCTGTTACTATTCGATAATGCTCGAAAGGATTTAGAAAACAATGGTTGGCTGGTGTTTATACAGAGGTTCAAGGGTTTCAACCTTTCGGTTGCCCAACAATTCATCCTCAACTTTGATGGGTGTAGGGCTAAATTAGGTGACATACAACTCGAGCTCAATGAGGAGTTCATAAGCTCTGCTACAGGACTGGCAGCTACAGGCCAACGATGGTGTAAAAACTCCAAAGTCGACGAGGTGTCGTGGCCATTACTATTCGTATCAAGAAAGGTTTTTTCCTGTGATAAAGGTATGCCTATTTCTACCCTCAAACCCAGGTGGCACGATCTTTTGGTAATTGTTAAACAATTTGTGACATGTGAAGGTCGTTATGGCTTAGTATTTTTGTATCACCTCCGATTATTGATGAATTTCATGGGCTATCCTTTAAATATGCCACATTACTTCTTGCATAGTATTTACAAGATGGATAAGAGATTCAAATGCAAGAAGGATGATAGCAGCCTGTTTCACCACGACTTAATTAAACTCATCATCGTCCACCATTTGAACCTTCACCATGATAATTGGCAAGCCTTTCTATCCAAAAATGGCTTTGCTAATCCGGACACTGTTCAAATCGACAAGGCTGTGGTCAGTGAGACTATGGTCGGGCTACTCGTGCCATTCCATATCCTTTTACCCCCTGCCAAACCCTCAGTTTTCCTTGACATCGACCTACCCGACATCATAACCAACCCGTGTACAAAAGATAAGATTGAGGCTGTCAAGAAGCCTGTGAGTAAGAAAGTCAAGGGTAATCCTACTGTCAACAGTAAAGGGAAGAAGAATGCTCGATTGATATCGAGACTTTCCCAGAACCAACCTAAACAGAACATCGACCAAAAGTCCATAGTGTTGAGCGAGGACTTGGACTCCGATATCGAGCGTTTCCTAGCTGAAGAGTATCCCTATTCTCATGGCCTGTGCTCTAAAGAACCCTATGACTATGTCTCTAACTTACCCCGTGCCTAAAAAATGACCCAAATTATTCGGGAATCAAGTTGCACAATGAAAACCCTGTTGGCTTAAACAAACCCTCTCCTGTTTTATCAAAGCCTGAGCAACCATCATGTATCCAATGTAATGCTTGGCTAGAGTGTTATTACATTGACGTTCCCCTGTTGCAATCAAAGATCAAAGCATTAGAAGAACAGGTGACAGTGCTGGTGAAGGAGAACCATAGGTTACAAGCCAGTGAAAAGAAACAAAAAACCACCGGTTCGATTGTCTTCAGGAATGTCGAAGCGGCAACAACCTTTGTCAATTCCAAACTATCATGACCGAGTTGCTTTCTGATTGTTCAGGTATGAATTTCAATATGAATTTTTCTTTGTAAGTTTGTTTGAATTAATATAACAGATTGGGTTTTGCTTTCAAATTAGCTCTGTTCGCTTTAACACATTTGAAATGATTCTGTTATAATTTAGACGATTTTGTTGTGGATCCTGTACAGTAGATTCATTTTGCTAAAATTAAATGTAGATATGATTCGGTTACACGATTTTGTTGTGCCCAGCTTAGCATAAGCAATTGATTGGTTTTTCATTCTGTTTGGCTTTCTTTTGAATCAATTATGTTCATCTGATTTAGATAGTCGATTGGGTTTGATCTCGATTAGTTTCGTTTAACTCAAAACAACCCTCTTGAGCTCGATCTATCATAAATGACTCTGTTTTGTATCGAATCAATATTTTCGTTTGAATTTTGATTACATTCGACCTGTGAAAAAGATCTATTTGCTAAAACCATGGAGCTGTGTTGATTGATACGATTTTACATAACGATTATGTCATCTCCAAACTGTTTCGATTCGTTCCTTTTTTATTCGATTTGAAAACAATTGTTGCGTGTCTTGAGTTAGCATGATTTCTTGTATGAGTTGGATTGGTATAGAAAATAGATTTGATGTTGTTCTGTTGGTTTTCGATTTTCAAAAAAGATTTTGTCAAGCTCAGATCGACATATTTTGTCTCTGTTCAATTCGTATGAAAAACTCGGCTAATAGTTCATTTTGAAATTGATTCAAGTGATGATTTCGTTGGTTCCCCAACTGCCAATCGATTACTTCTACTCCCAATTGACAATAACAAACATTTGACAAATCCCACATATTCTGTTATCAATTGATTAATTCAATTACGATTTCATTTGTTTCAATTTGCATACAAGTTTTGGTTTGATTCGCTCTATTTGGCATTAGTGATTAAAGATTCGGTTGAATGAGTCGAATATAATTCTTTAAGATTTGAATTAGTTTTGAAACGATTATGTGTTCAATTTAGACCAACTATAGAATCGCAAGATTCTGTAGCTATTCTTAGAATTTAGATTTTTATCAATTTTTTCAACAAAATATCCTCTAATCTAGTCTATTCTTGTGTTGTTTCAGGTGCATACGAATTACAATGATCAATTGGGCATGCTATGGCAATTTGAGAGATGTTTTAGTGATACATTTTTATTATAGGTTGTTAGTTTTAGTCAGATTTGGGATATTATCCCCAGGTTTTTTGTAAACTGTTTTGATAATTCCCACAGGGATGTTTTACCCTGTGGGAAGTCTTTAAATACTTGTTATTTTTTGTAATGAGAACGATCATATTCACTGTGGAGAGAACCATATTATGGATTTGTGATACAGACTGGGATGAAAATTGATGTCTTGTAACAACTTTCGCTTTCAATATATCAAACTTTTGTTTCAAGTTTTATTCATATCAGTTTGCAGTCGATTATAGACTACTTTAGCTATCGTAATTCATTGCATGTTGATGTGATTGGATTTATATGTTTTCCATATCTGATCTCTCTTATTTTAAAATACAACAATTCTTCTACTTCAGCTTAATGAATTACAGGTTTACCTTTTTTTTCGTTAAATGAATCATTTTGTACAGATCTTTGCACACAGATTTATCTAACTACGATGATTTGTAAATCGTAAGACTGCTGTCAATTTTATGTCTTGTTTGTTCTGTTATTGATACTCAAAGAGCACTACTGCTTCTAGTTTACAAGAGGCTTGTAGAGAATCTGGTGCGGGTTTTCTCCCATCGAACAACTGAACTGGATCCTTACCGAGGACAAATTGGAAAGCATTATTACAGGTTAGCTTATTAGTGTTATTTAAGTAGTTTAAATAAATATATTAGTTTAGATTCATAGTTAGAGTTATTATTTTAGTTGCTTAGCTTAGATAGTTTTTACTCTATTTCTTTTTCATAAAATTATAAAAATAAAAAAACAAATGGTTTCGCTGTCTTAGGACATATTACAAATGATTTTTGCAGGTTTTAATTTAAATCTGTAATTTGTAAATATTGTATATTTGTAATTAAAGCTGATTCTGTTGATAGTTAAACATTTAATTTTGTAGTATTATAGTTGTATGATTTAGTTAATAGATTGTATATAGTTTAGATTTGTTTATTAGTTTGTTTTAATTTTTGTTTTTTTTATTATTTAGATTAGTTCCTTAGTATACTTTTTATTTGTTTTTTTTAGGACTTAGATCGGCCAACGGAGCCGCTAAACCCATCAGGATGGGTTATCCCAAACAGCTTGGGTTATTTAGATAACCCCGGACCGGATCCACTCTTCCAGTTGGCAAGCGGTCAATTTCGCTTGTCAACAAATGGCGCTAGAAGGAGGGCCTGCAATTTATTAATGGCACAAGGCGGTCGTAAGACTCCTCCACCACCCAATCCTTCACCTATAGTGACAAGAAGTCATTCGAATGATAACATTCCCCCTCAAACAACAACCACATCAAACGACGATCCACGGATCACAGTTGAGCCAGCAACCCCAAATCCTACAGGTGGTGACATACAAGAGATTGTCCACCAATCTCTCATAAGAACTCATAGTGCCTTAGCCCATTTGAGGCAACCAAATCGACCTTTGGACCAAGCTTTATATTTCTCTGATATTAGAGAACAACTCGGAGGCACTAACCTCGCCTTAAAACCTACAGATCCAATCCTCACTCCTGCTGCAGGAGGATCTGGAATACCTCCCTCACCACCTCCTTCATCTCCTTCTTCTTCTGGAGGAGATTCTTCTGACGAAGGCAGTTCCCCTTCTGAGCCTTCCACACCGACTACACCAATGGCCAACCAGAACAACCCTATCAGACCTTGGCTCGACCAGGATGCAGTAGCTGTACCTGGAGAACAACATCCCTTACCCAAACATCCAGAGAAGTGGCTTCCCAAGTTTGACCTTGATTCTAAACAGATCGTTGAGGATCACATTAAAAAGTTTATGTTAGCCATTAGACTCCACAATGTCGAGCATGGAGACGTAGTCTGTAGGTTGTTCCCCTATACTTTCGAGGGCAATGCATCTACATGGTACTTTGCCCAACAACCCCATACCATCGTGTCTTGGGAAAAGTTTGAATCCTGCTTTTTGGAAAAATTCAGAGACGGTAAGCCTCCGGAAGTCCTAGTCATGGACCTTTCTAACTTAAGAATGAACCTGAAAGAGAAATTTAAAGACTTTAATCAAAGATTCTTAACACTTAAAAACTGAATCCCTATGGATTCCATGCCTACCGAGAATCTTATAATAGCATACTACACTAAAGCACTACATCAAAGTATATCTATTTGGGTTAAAAGATCTAAGAAAACCATGTTGTTAGAAGCCTTCGAGGAGGCCAGCCAGATTGAAAAAGACGTACTTAGTCTTAAAGACTCTACTAGAAATGAAACAAAAACTAGTTCATCTTCCAAAAAGAAGATCGAAATCCTCCCTAGACCTACTCAAAGTAAAACACAACCTGAAAGTTCTGATTTAGAAAACTTAACTAAAGTCGTTCAAAAATTGTCGAATCAAGTTATAGATTTAAAAAAGATGGTCAAGGAAGCTTCGTCTTTCGAGGGCAATGCATCTACATGGCACTTTGCCCAACAACCCCATACCATCGTGTCTTGGGAAAAGTTTGAATCCTGCTTTTTGGAAAAATTCAGAGACGGTAAGTCTCCGGAAGTCCTAGTCATGGACCTTTCTAACTTAAGAATGAACCTGAAAGAGAAAGTTAAAGACTTTAATCAAAGATTCTTAACACTTAAAAACTGAATCCCTATGGATTCCATGCCTACCGAGAATCTTATAATAGCATACTACACTAAAGCACTACATCAAAGTATATCTATTTGGGTTAAAAGATCTAAGAAATCCATGTTGTTAGAAGCCTTCAAGGAGGCCAGCCAGATTGAAAAATACATACTTAGTCTTAAAGACTCTACTAGCAACGAAACAAAAACTAGTTCATCTTCCAAAAAGAAGATCGAAATCCTCCCTAGACCTACTCAAAGTAAAACACAACCTGAAAGTTCTGATTTAGAAAACTTAACTAAAGTCGTTCAAAAACTGTCGAATCAAGTTATAGATTTAAAAAAGATGGTCGAGGAAGATTCGTCGAGAAAAGGTCCTTACAAGCCCCCGTTCAGGAAGCCTTTCCCAACCAACCGACCTAATCCGAATACTGAAGGCCTTAATCTAGAAAGTCTGCAATATGCCCTTCAAACAATTCTAGAAGCCCATGATAACTTGATGCCTCCTGAGATTCCTGAGGAGGTTGTTGAACAAGAGACAATGCAAGAAGAAGAGTCTTCTCCAGACATTTTTGGACACCTCTCGGATAACATATTCCAAGCTAACTTCGAGATAGTACATCCCTACAACACTAGGAGTAAAACAACAAACAAACCTTCTTCCGAAAACACTATGACTTCGCCTCCAAAGCAATCTAAACCAGCTGAGACTAAACAGATTCATGTGAACCCCAACTTAGATTATGATTTAGTTGAAGATCTTAAAAAGTTAAGGGCTAACATTTATGTTTACGAGTTATTGAAATTTTCGTTTTTGCTACAAAAAATGTTGCAAAACATCGCAGAGAATGGAAAAAATGGTAATTCAAACAGTAGCAAGGTTGTGTAGAACAAAGTTCCTCAGAAGACTTCCACTAAGAATAACCCTGATTCTCATGATAAAGGAAGCCTTCCTGTAAATAATGTAAATAATGTAGATAAAGTAGCTTTAGAAACTGCGAGTAAAAATCCACAAACTACTACCCTTAGTACTCGCAGAAATGTACCTCCATTTTTGTTAACTTTCGAAATATTTAATAGAAACGTGCACAATTGTATGGTAGACTCAGGAGCATCATCCAATTTGATGCCATGGTCTGTATGCCAGAAGATTAACACCGAGGTTGAACCATCCACCTTAAAAATCATCCATCTTGATCGAACTAATGTTAAAGTTGTACGCGAATTAAGAAATGTACTTATAAGATTATCATCTAACCCCAAGGTTCATCAAGTCATTGATATTATTGTTGTGGATATTCCAGAAGTGTATGGTCTGTTTTTAAGCAGGGACTGGTTGGAGCAGCTACACAGCTATTTCGCGACAGATTGGTCTCACCTGTGGCTCCCAGAGAATGACAAGCCTAACAAGATCAAGGTAAATCGTGAACTCTACCTTAAGTTCACGGTCACAGATTTGAACGATCCCAACGAACCATTTACACCTTCTGCTGATTCACCCAAAGTACAAGGGATGGATACCTTCTTTGGAAATTTCATGGCCAAGGCTTTAGCTATCACCAATCTAGAACAATAGTCCGAGATTGTGGCATATGTGCAGCCAACAACTTCTACACAATGGTCTCATGCACCCGATAAAAATCAAATTTGGTCTCTTTATTTTGATGGGTCAAAGTCCAAAGAAGGAGATGGTGCAGGTTGCGTCATTATTGATCCCTCAGGTAACAAAACATTGATTGCATGTAGGCTAGAATTTGAATGTACTAATAACACTGCAGAATATGAGGCTTTACTGCAAGGTCTCAAAAAATCTTTAGATATGAACATTCAAAACTTGTCTGTCTTTGGCGATTCTGAAATCGTGGTTAGACAGGTAAGAGATTCTATCCACTGTCTGTCTCTACGTCTTAAAAGATACCAATCTGAGGTATGGAATTTAAAGAATAAATTTTCTGCTTTCAATATAAATTCTATTCCTAGATTGAATAATTCTGAAGCAGATCTATTAGCTAACATAGCTTCCAAACTCTTTCCTGCAGAAGGCTTGTCCCCAGATGCATTCTCTGTCAAGCTGTTGTTCAGGCCATCCATTCCTGACAACATCACAAACTGGATATTCTTCGATGACGATCGGCGGATCATTAGCTTCTTGCATATGGAAGAAACTTTTCAGGGCGCGGTGATCGACAAATGCACTCACGATGACAATTTGCGCGATTTCACGGTAATACCAGATCCGAGAAATCCTAAATCTTCATCGGACATGGTAAATTCGATCCCCAAATCTGTAGTTAGATTAGATAAATTTTACGATCTTCAAGATAAATTCAAAAAATCGGTCAACTCTAAAACCAATAGTTCCTCTTTATCATATGAAAAAGTGAACTCAGGAACTAATGACAATCCTCAGTGTATTAATTTAGGGTTGGGGTGTTCTCAACAAGAAAAAGTTGCATTTATTAAATTATTCAAAGAATTTAAAGATGTCTTTGCATGGACGTATGATGACCTTAAAACTTTCGACCCTAACATCATACAACACGTCATTCCTATGAAACCCCAAACCTTACCCTTTCAACAAAAATTGAGAAAAATGCACCCTAAGCTCGAACCGACCATCAAAAAAGAATTAAATAAGCTCATGAATGCTAAGATATTTTTCCCAGTTAGGCACACTCAATGGGTTTCTAACCTTGTCCCTGTCCGAAAGAAAAATGGGGAAATTCGGCTATGCGTCGATTTTCAAAACCTTAATAGAGCGCCTGATAAAGACAACTATCATGTCCCACCCATGGAACAAATCCTTCAACAAGTATCTAGTTCCGAGAGGTTATCCTTATTGGATGGTTTCTTGGGGTACAACCAAGTCCTGATGTCTCCTCCAGACCAACTTAAAACTACCTTCCGCACTCCATGGGGCACCTACGCTTATCGAAAAATGCCCTTTGGACTAATTAATGCCGGTGCCACTTTCCAGAGAACAATGGACATTGCTTTCCAAGGCTTAATCAATCAGTCCATCGTAGTTTACTTAGATGATGTTACTGTATTTTCCAAAAACAAAACCGATCATCTAGCTCATTTAAGAGCCGTTCTACAACGATGTCGTAAATATGGCATTTCCTTGAATCCTAAAAAGTCCATGTTTGCAGTAGAACAGGGTAAACTCTTAGGATTTATTGTGTCAAGCAAACAGATGATTATCGACCCCGAAAGGACTCAAGTCATCTCGAAACTCCCCCCTCCTACCTCCAAAAAGTCTATGCAGTCTTTTCCCCAAAACATGCACGATTTGAGAGATATTGATGCAATTTTTTAGAATTGTCCTTTATTAAGATCCAGCGATGGTTTATTTACAGAACCAACTTTCTAAGGCAGGGAGACATCTTCTAAGTCATTCCCTTAAGGAATAGGGACAGCGTAAAAATATAATAAATGATCATGACAGGCTTTACTCAGAGATCGAAATCAGTTAACTTCTTTCAAACAACAAACTTTTTTCCAACACAGATGAAAAAAAAAGTATATAATTGATGTTTATACAATTTTTCAGCAGTCATTTCAATGAAGGAATTTTCTGTTTACCTTGTCCAAATAGTTCAAAAATTGCAGGTATGTATTTCCAAAACAAAAGTGATAAGCGAAAAGGAGAAATCAAAGCCAAAACAACAAAAGAAAAGCAAACAAAAGAAAAATATGTACATAATATACAAAGAGTTGTAATCAAGCGAAATATCTTTTCAGAGCTTGGCCATTCACCGGATAGGTGTCAGGCTGCCCTTCTAGATTCTGCAATCGGAAAGAGCTGGGAACCAACTTCTCAGCAACTAAAAATGGTCCAAGCCATAAGTTTTGAAATTTCACGTGCTCTCGCTTTCCCTCATGCAGTTTGTCCCATTTTAGGACGAGATCACCCACTTCAAAATTCCTATCAGAGGCAGAATTAGAATCGAATCAGCTTTTAACCAATAGTTGATGTTTTTCTAACTTACATTTAGCTCGGGCTCTTACCTCTTCTAGCTTCATTAAAGCGTTAATTCGGTTTCCAAAGGGGGACAGTCTTCTTCTTGTATTTTCTGCAATAATTGTAGTGAAGGGAGAAGAATGTGTGGTGGTAGAATTGTTTCTCTGCCATAAACGAGAAAAAAAAGGAGAGTTACCTACAACAATTTTTGGTGTTACCCTATCATCCCAAATCGCGTTTAACAATGCATTGTGCCAGTTTTTGTGATTTTCAGCCACCGTTCTCTTGATGATTTTAATCAAATTCTTATTTGTTGACTCTGCCAATCCATTGCCCTGGGGGTAATAGCTAGAAGAATACTTCAATTTAATTCTTTTTTCTAAAGCGAACTCGCTCAACTCAAGAGAGGAAAAATAAGAAGCGTTGTCGAATACTAAACAGTCAAGGATACCAAAACGAGTGATAATATTCGAATTTAGAAAAGCTATTACCTGACTGGTATTCACAGTTCTTAATGCAACAACTTTAGACCATATAGTGAAATAATTTGTGGCTGTTATGATAAACTTATGATTTTGTGAGGATGGTGGATTGATTGGACCTATGATATCTAGGCCCCACTGCTGAAAAGAATAGTCTACTGAAATGGGCTGCAAAGGAAAGGTTGGTTTCTGTAACCGCCCTGATGTTTTTTGACAAATAATACACTTACGACACAAGGCATGGGCGTCTCTAAAAAGCGTGGGCCAGTAATAACCGACTCTCAAAACCTTATGGGCAGTGGTGCCACCACCAAAATGACCACCAAATTCTCTTGCATGCAACTCTAGTAAGACTTTTTCTGCTTCGTCCTTCTCCAGACAACGCATTAGTACGCCATCAAAATTTTGACAAAACAGCATACCATTAATCAAATGAAAGGAGGCAGACTTTAATATTAACGCTCTTCTTTTAGTGGGGTCCAGGTGACGGGGGGCTGACCCATGTTCAAGACAGAATTTTATATCATCATACCAGGGACTGACAGAGTTTTGTGTGCAGCAGATTGCATTTTGATCATGCAGTCCTAGATTTGACTTATCGTTTTCTTCTTGCTATCCTTCGGCTGAATCAGCAACTAACTTGCATAACCCTTGGCCTCTCACTATTTGAGCTGGGGTAATTTCTATGTCATACTCCTGCAAGGAGGTGACCCAGTTAGCCCTCTTTTCTCCTAGCTCTTTCTGGACTAATAGGTTCCTAATGGTTGGGTTTGATGTGGTTGTTGTTTAATGGCACGATCGCCTCGTTCCATTAATAAATTTCAGGCCCTCCTTCTAGCGCCATTTGTTGACGGGCGAAATTGGCCGCTCGCCAACTGGAAGAGTGGATTCGGTCCGGGGTTGTCTAAATAACCCAAGCCGTTTGGGATAACCCACCCTGATGGGTTTAGCAACTCCGTTGGCCGATCTATGTCCTAAAAAAAACAAATAAAAACTATACTAAGGAACTAATCTAAAAAAAATAAAAAAAATAATTAAAACAAACTAATAAACAAATCTAAACCATATACAATCTATTAACTAAATCATACAACTATAATTCTACAAAATTAAATGTTTAACTATCAACAGAATCAACTTTAATTACAAATATACAATATTTACAAATTACAGATTTAAATTAAAACCTGCAAAAATCATTTGTAATCTGTCCTAAGACAGCGAAACCATTTGTTTTTTTATTTTTATAATTTTATGAAAAAAAAATAGAGTAAAAACTATCTAAGCTAAGAAACTAAAATAATAACTCTAACTATGAATCTAGATTAATATATCTATTTAAACTACTTAAATAACACTAATAAGCTAACCTGTAATAACGCTTTCCAATTTGTCCTGTGTAAGGATCCAGTTCAATTGTTCGATGGGAGGAAACCCGCACCAGATTCTCTGCAAGCCTCTAGTAAATAGTAAGCAGCAGTGCCCTTTTGAATATCAATAACAGAACAAACAAGACATAAAAAATTACAACAATCTTATAATTTACAAATCATCACATTTAGATAAATCTGTGTGCAAGGATTTGTACAAAATGATTCAATTAACGAAGAAGAGACATCTGTAATTCATTACCTGAAACAAAGCAATTGTTGTATTTTTAAAATAAAAGAGATTAGATATGGACAACATATAAATCAAGTCACATCAACATGCAATAGATTATGATAGATAAAGTAGTCGATAATAAATTGCAAACTGATATGAAGAAAACTTGAAACAAAAGTTTGATATATTGAAAGCGAAAGCTGTTACAAGACATCAATTTTCATCTCAGTCTGAATCATAAATCCATAGTCTGGTTCTCTCCACCATGAAGATGATGGTTCTCATTACAAAAAGAACAAGTATTTAAAGACCTCCCATGGGGTAAAACATCCCTGTGGGAATTATCAAAACAGTTTACAAAAAATCTGGGGATAATATCCCAAATCTGACTAAAACTAACAACCTATAATAAAAATGTATCACTAAAACATCTCTCAAACTGCCATAGCATGCCCAATTGATCATTGTAATTCGTATGCACCTGAAAGAGGACAAGAATATACTAGATTAGAGGATATTTTGTTGAAAAAATTGATAAAAATCTAAATTCTAAGACTAGCTACAGAATCTTGCGATTCTGTAGCTGGTCTAAATTGAACACAGAATCATTTCAAAACTAATTCAAATCTTAAAGAATTATATTCAACTCATTCAACCGAATCTTTAATCACTAATTTCAAACAGAGCGAATCAAACCAAAACTTGTATGCAAATTGAAACAAATGAAATCGTAATTGAATTAATCAATTGATAACAGGATATGTGGGATTTTTCAAACGTTTGTTATTGCCAATTGGGAGCAGACATAATCGATTGACAGTTGGGGAACCAACGAAATCATCACTTGAATCAATTTCAAAATGAACTATTAGCCGAGTTTTTCATACGAATTCAACAGAGACAAAATATGTCGATTTGAGCTTGACAAAATCTTTTTTGAAAATCAAAAACCAACAGAACAACATCAAATCTATTTTCGATACCAATCCAACTCATACAAGCAATCATGCTAACTCAAGACACGCAACAATCGTTTGCAAATCGAATAAAAAAGGAACGAATCGAAACAGTTTGGAGACAACATCATCGTTATGTAAAATCGTATCAATCAACACAACTCCATGATTTTAGGAAATAGATCTTTTGCACAGGTCGAATGTAATCAAAATTCAAACGAAAATATTGATTCGATACAAAACAGAGTCCTTTCTGATAGATCGAGGTCAACAGGGTTGTTTTGAGTTAAATGAAACTAATCGAGATCAAACCCAATTGACTATCTATATCAGACGAACAAAATTGATTCAAAATCAAGACAAATAGAATGAAAAACCAATCAATTGCTTATGCTAAGCTGGGCACGACAAAATCGTGTAACCGAATCATATCTACATTTAATTTTAGCAAAATGAATCTACTGTACAGGATTCACAACAAAATTGTATAAACTATAACATAATCATTTCAAATGTGTTAAAGCGAACAGAGCTAATTTGAAAGAAAAACCCAATCCGTTATATTAATTCAAACAAACTTACAAAGCAAAATTCATATTGAAATTCATACCTGAACAATCAGAAAACAACTCGGTCATGATAGTTTGGAATTGACAAAGGCTGTTGCCGCTTCGACATTCCTGAAGACAATCGAACCGATGGTTTTTTGTTTCTTTTCACTGGCTTGTAACCTATGGTTCTCCTTCGCCAGCACTATCACTTGTTCTTCTAATGATTTGATATTTGATTGCAACAAGGGAACGTCAATGTAATAACGCTCTAGCCAGACGTTACATTGGATACATGATGGTTGCTCGGGCTTTGATAACACAGGCGAGGGTTTGTTTAAGCCAACAGGGGTTTCATTGTGCAACTTGATTCTCGGGTAATTTGGGTCATTTTTTTGGCACGGGGGTAAGTTAGAGACATAGTCATAGGGTTCTTTAGAGCACAGGCCATGGAAATAAGGATACTCTTCAGCTAGGAAATGCTCTATATCGGAGTCCGAGTCCTCGCTCAACACTATGGGCTTTTGGTCGATGTTCAATTTAGGTTGGTTCTGGGCAAGTCTCGATATCAATCGTACATTTTTCTTCCCTTTACTGTTGACAGTAGGATTACCCTTGAATTTCTTACTCACAGGCTTCTTGACGACCTCGGTCTTATCTTTTTTACACGGGTTGGTTATGATGTCGGGTAGGTCGATGTCAGGGAAAATCGAGGGTTTGGCATGGGGTAAAAGGATATGGAATGGAACGGGTGGCCCGACCATAGTCTCACTAACCACAACCTTGCCGATTTGAACATAGTTCGGATTAGCAAAGCCATTTCTGGATAGAAAGGCTTGCCAATTATCATGGTGAAGGTTCAAATGGTGGATGATGATGATTTTAATTAAGTCGTGGTGAAACAGGCTGCTATCAACCTTCTTGTGTTTGAATCTCTTAGCGATCTTGTAAAGACTACGCAAGAAGTAATGTGGCATATTTAAAGGATAGCCCATGAAATTCATCAATAACCGGAGGTGATACAAAAATACTAAGCCATACCGACCTTCACAGGTCACAAATTGTTTAACGATTACCAAAAGATCATGCCACTTGGGTTTGAGGGTAGAAATAGGCATACCTTTATCACAGGAAACAACCTTTCTTGATACAAATAGTAATGTCCATGACACCTCGTCGACTTTGGAGTTTTTAAACCATCGTTGGCCTATAGATGCTAGTCCTGTACCAGAGCTTATGAACTCCTCATTGAGATCGAGATGTATGTCACCTACTTTAGCCCTACACCCATCAAAGGTGAGGGCGAATTGTTGGGCAACCGAAAGGTTGAAACCCTCGAACCTCTGTATAAACACCAGCCAACCACTGTTTTCTAAATCCTTTCGAGAATTATCTAATAGTAACAGAGCTTGGTTACCGTTTGGCTCTGTGCGCACCACCGGTGCCATAGACAGGAGCACACGGTGAGCAGGGTGAGTGGGTAAGGGTTTGAACAGAGCATACACAGGGTCGATAGCTCATAGGCTCGCCCAAAAACTAGCAAAGGTGAACCGAGATAGGGGGAAAACATTAATGACAGAGCGTGCGAAGGTGGTGGAGCTAGTTCATCCCATGCAAAATAGTCATATCCCATAGTACAACCGCCGATGCATATACCTATTCAAACCACTACTACATAAGTTAAAAACTATGCCATTCAATCAACCAATGAAATCTATGGTGAATCGACTAAACATTTGCGCAAGCAATAATATTAGCATAGTTTTAAAACCAAAGCGATAATTCGAAATCACACCAAGGGTTCGGTTATATGAACTATGTGTTGTATGAAGTGATTTATACCAAGGGTCTAATCACAACACCAATGTGTTCTCATGAAACCAATGTGTCAAGGGAATCGATCAAAGAACATACAAATCAAATCACCAATGCGTCACAAACTCGATCAAAAGAATATCATCACAGTCTTGTAAAACGAAGTCATATTTAACCAATAAAGAATGCCAAATGAATAAGGATCTTGGAGTCTTGTCAATTGTATAACGATAAATAAATTGGAAATGCAATGAGAATATAAACAAGAGTGATCATAAAAATCCAGTGACGTTTCTAATATGACTTTGAAATCAAAGTTTTCACACTTGTAGTCGTGAAAACAAGAACAAGGGCAAGTGGGCAAACACATATAAAACAATAGTGTCGTTTTATTCGAAGGTTGCGACGAAAATCAAATTTTGCGAAACTCTGGTGTAGGCAGCTTATAAGGACAGTATAAAAATGTGAATTGGCTGCCAACAATGGCGACACACTGGTAGAAGCAGTTATCTCTGCCAAAAGAAACAAATTCAGATTAGGATAATGAGAAAAATTCTGACTCAAAAATAACAACTAGAAAATCGTGTAAACATCATCATTAACCAAATATTCCAACAATGTTTAAAGGATGAAAACTGACAACAGTCTTAAGACAAGTGAGCCACGATATAAAATATAAAATCCCCAATACTATTGATAGATCCACTGCTGCCAGAAGGCGTCCATAGCCTCGACAGGGTTGCCATTTAACCCACTCTGATATCTGTATCCTGCTAAGAAATTCCAGATCATAATAAAGGACATTTTAAGGTCAAGAGGTTTCATATTTACGAATTTTCATATACCTGACATTGCTTCGCTGCCAGCAGGCCTGTTCAGTACCCCGACAAAGTTGTCTTAGCGTCATGCATGCATTTACCCGCTGCCAACAGGCCTGTTCAACATCCCAGCGGGTTTAGAAGCACTTCCCACAGCTCTTTTGATGATTTATTTTGTTTTTCAAAGATATATAGTCCAGCTAATTTGAAAGCAAAGCTAATTTTCCCCAAAACAGAGCTAATTTGAAAGAAAAACCCAATCCGTTATATTAATTCAAACAAACTTACAAAGCAAAATTCATATTGAAATTCATACCTGAAGAAACAAAAAACCACCGGTTCGATTGTCTTCAGGAATGTCAAAGCGACAACAGCCTTTGTCAATTCCAAACTATCATGACCGAGTTGTTTTCTGATTGTTCAGATATGAATTTTAATATGATTTTTTCTTTGTAATTTTGTTTGAATTAATATAACGGATTGGGTTTTGCTTTCAAATTAGCTCTGTTCGTTTTAACACATTTGAAATGATTATGTTATAGTTTAGACGATTTTGTTGTGGATCCTGTACAGTAGATTCATTTTGCTAGAATTAAATGTAGATATGATTCGGTTACACGATTTTTTTGTGCCCATCTTAGAATAAGCAATTGATTGGTTTTTCATTCTGTTTGGCTTGCTTTTGAATCAATTTTGTTCGTCTGATTTAGATAGTCGATTGGGTTTGATCTCGATTAGTTTCGTTTAACTCAAAACAACCCTGTTGACCTCGATCTACCGGAAACAACTCTATTTTGTATTGAATCAATATTTTCGTTTGAATTTTGATTACATTCGACCTGTGCAAAAGATCTATTTGCCAAAATCATGGAGTTGTGTTGATTGATACGATTTTACATAACGATTATGTCATCTCCAAACTGTTTCGATTCGTTCCTTTTTTATTCGATTTGCAAACGATTGTTGCGTGTCTTGGGTTAGCACGATTTCTTGTATGAGTTGGATTGGTATTGAAAATAGATTTGATGATGTTCTGTTGGTTTTTGATTTTCAAAAAAGATTTTGTCAAGCTCAGATCGACATATTTTGTCTCTGTTGAATTCGTATGAAAAACTCGGCTAATAGTTCATTTTGGAATTGATTCAAGTGATGATTTCGTTGGTTCCCCAACTATCAATCGATTCTGTCTACTCCCAATTGGCAATAACAAACGTTTTACAAATCCCACATATCTTGTTATCAATTGATTAATTCAATTACGATTTCATTTGTTTCAATTTGCATACAAGTTTTGGTTTGATTCGCTCTGTTTGACATTAGTGATTAAAGATTCGGTTGAATGAGTCGAATATAATTCTTTAATATTTGAATTAGTTTTGAAACGATTATGTGTTCAATTTAGACCAGCTACAGAATCGCAAGATTCTGTAGCTAGTCTTAGAATTTAGATTTTTATCAAATTTTTCAACAAAATATCCTCTAATCTAGTCTATTCTTGTCCTCTTTCAGGTGCATACGAATTACAATGATCAATTGGGCATGCTATGAAAGTTTGAGAGATGTTTTAGTGATACATTTTTATTATAGGTTGTTAGTTTTAGTCAGATTAGGGATATTATCCCCAGATTTTTTGTAAACTGTTTTGATAATTCCCACAGGGATGTTTTACCCTGTGGGAGGTCTTTAAATACTTGTTATTTTTTGTAATGAGAACCATCATCTTCACGGTGGAGAGAACCAGACTATGGATTTATGATTCAGACTGAGATGAAAGTTGATGTCTTGTAACAACTTTCGCTTTCAATATATCAAACTTTTGTTTCAAGTTTTCTGCATATCAGTTTGCAATTTATTATCGACTACTTTAGCTATCATAATCTATTGCATGTTGATGTGACTTGATTTATATGTTGACCATATCTGATCTCTCTTATTTTAAAAATACATCAATTACTTTGTTTCATTTAATGAATTACAGATGTCTCTTCTTCATTAATTGAATCATTTTGTACAAATCCTTGCACACAGATTTATCTAAATGTGATGATTTATAAATTATAAGATTGTTGAAATTTTTTATGTCTTGTTTGTTCTATTATTGATATTCAAAAGGGCACTGCTACTTACTGTTTACTAGAGGTTTGCAGAGAATCTGGTGCGGGTTTCCTCCCATCGAACAGCTGAACTAGATCCTTACACAGGACAAATTGGAAAGCGTTATTACAGGTTAGCTTATTAGTGTTATTTAAGTAGTTTAAATAAATATATTAGTTTAGATTCATAGTTAGAGTTATTATTTTAGTTGCTTAGCTTAAATAGTTTTTACTCTATTTCTTTTTCATAAAATTATAAAAATAAAAAAACAAATGGTTTCACTGTCTTAGGACAGATTACAAATGATTTTTGTAGGTTTTAATTTAAATCTGTAATTTGTAAATATTGTATATTTGTAATTAAAGTTGATTCTGTTGATAGTTAAACATTTAATTTTGTAGAATTATAGTTGTATGATTTAGTTAATAGATTGTATATAGTTTAGATTTGTTTATTAGTTTGTTTTAATTATATATATATATTTTATTTAGATTAGTTCCTTAGTATAGTTTTTATTTGTTTTTTTTAGGACTTAGATCGGCCAACAGAGCTGCTAAACCCGTCAGGGTGGGTTATCCCAAATGGCTTGGGTTATTTAGACAACCCCGAACCGGATCCACTCTTCCATTTGGCGAGCAGTCAATTTCGTCCGTCAACAGGTCTGTGGTTGTCTAAATAACCCAAGCCGTTTGGTGGAACTCATTCTGATGGGTTTAATGGCTCCGTTAGCCAATCTAAGAATCCTAAAAGAAACGAATAAAAGAAAGAAATAACTAACTAATTACTAAACACACTATATATATGTACATATGTTCTAATGTAATTGAAGTAGTTGTATTTAAGCAGAAGATATACAAGTCTCGTTTATTTACATGATTTACAAGATGCAAGTTTTAATTGAAACTTACGAAAATCGATGCGAAAAATGATTGCTTCTAGGAAGCAGATAAAGAAAGCACATAAAAATATTTATTGTTTTTCTTTTATAAATTTAAAGAATCTCGCAATTTTTTTTAATGAAACATGAACATGTGGATAGTCAAAGCTGAACCATACATTCTAGTTTCAATGATATGTAAATGACAGAAAAATACAAAGAAGTTATCCTGTCAGTGAATTAGTGAGGTGTATCCAAGCATCTGCATGAGTGGTGAACATCCAATTGCCATGTCCAAGAGAGAAATCTGAAATGAACCTTATGACTATTCTAAATAAATTCAGAACATGTATTGGCAGCTTAGGTTTTAATGACAAAAAAAGAAACACAAACATAAACCTGTAATCTCATAATTATACATGATTACAGTAAGATAAATCTGGAAGCAATCTATGCATTTTATCATTCAAGTTAAAACTCAAAGATAAATCTCATTATTTAAATCGAAGATATAATCATAACATTTGTATTTTGATGAAGCAAATGATAGATGGTATTTATAATATAAAGCTCCTACACATCATAGATCATTTAATCTAAAGATATCAGACCTGCACATGTAACAAGATTAAAAAAACATAAATAACAACATTA
Source organism: Picea engelmannii (assembly GCA_009831015.1). Lineage (NCBI taxonomy): Eukaryota > Viridiplantae > Streptophyta > Pinopsida > Pinales > Pinaceae > Picea > Picea engelmannii. Next base: position 177,190 of record ML806782.1, on the reverse strand, counting down.
TAAACAAAAGGCTAAAGCCAAAATTCATGTATGTCATTCTATTAAGTTTTTGGAATCACTTGTCCATTATGTAGTCCTGGAAGAATTTTTTTGGATAATAGACTTTAAAGATTGGAAAAAATAATACATAAATGATAATAATTAACCATGTATTGATAAAAAAGACTAAATCTATTTAAATCAATGCATAATCAATTATTCAAAGAATATGAAGATATTATAATGAAAATAAAACCATTTTACTCACATGACAAAAGGCATTAAGCAACTTGGAATTTCATATTCTTCTTTGAAAATACTCGTCCATTCTCCCAAAGATTCCAACCATCCATTACTCCATTTGAAAATAAATAAAATGTTTACAAAATATATAATATACAAAAGAGAAGGGATAAAAATCCTCCTCTCCAATTCTTGGATCTCTTAGGCTCTGAACTTTCTCATATATTTATACAATGAATGAACAGTCTAGGCGTCACTGTTAATTTTCGCCACCTGAAATTTGCCTCGTAAAAATACATCAATATCTCTCAAATCGTGCATGTTTTGGGGAAAATCTCTATGCGAAAGGTAAATGGGTCCATTTTGGTTCTAGGTTTTCAACCATTTCTTCAAATTCCGCACGGTTTGGCTGCAATCAGTTCTGCAAAATCGCCTATCTGATCTTGACGCCTTTCCAAATTTTATCTGTTGTTGCTCATAAAATTATTTTTTGCAATCCAAAATTATTTTTGGATCAATCATCTTGAATGTATTTGGATAATAAAATCAAGCCATGATCAGATCCGTATCAAATATTTGATAATAGAAATCCGTGAATAAAACAAAATCTAGAAAAATAAAAAATGAATTTAAACTAACTATAACTTATAAACAAACATTGTTTATAATTTGTTTTCAAATATGATCTAGAAGCTTCAAGTTAATAGAGAAAAAAATATTAATTTTAGTTTTTTACAAAATCAAACAAATGATAGATAATTATTTTATTGTTATTATTTTGAGATGAGATGCAAAAATGAAAAAAAATAAATTAATTAATTAATATCACCAAATGATTTTATGAAAATGAGAAACCAACCAAGATATTATTTGATGAAGTATTGAACACATTAATCAAAATAGTCAAACTTGCTAATGAGCAAAAGAAAGAACACATAATCATAATTTAAACGAAAGTAAACAATTGATAAAAATTAACGTTTTTGTTTAAATTGAGATTTTAGTGCTCATTTCTAACTTTTGACATATACTCTTGTAATGAATATCTCATACTATAGTGAATGTATTAAGTTTGTCTCAAAGTAAGCCAAGGTATGGAACTATTTGAAAATGTTGATTCTGTAGCTCATTATAATTATCAAGATTCTAATAGGGGCCCTTTAAATTTTGTAAAAAATTAGGGGGAGTTGTTGGGGCCCAACAAATGGTGATTTACTAGGTGAAGCAGTTATCTCTAATCTGGTAAGATTTCATCTCAGGAAAAAAAAAAAATAAGACTTGAAAAATGATTTAAGCTCCCTAAAATAAATTCACTCCGAGACCATATAGTATTAGGATAAGCTCAATGTTATAACCAGACAATGGAATTTTCTTTGTAGAATATTATGACCTGAAATAATACCTTAATCAAAGAGTCACGATATTTATAAAAGAACTTCAATACCGTTGACAGAGCCACCGTTGCCAGCAGACATCCATATCCTCGACAGAGATGTCATTTAACCCACTCAAATGCTTTAATCTCATCCAATAGTTATATCCACATGATGTATACTTCCATAAAAGTTAATTTAAAAACATGTACCTGCTACCTCTCAACCCGACATTGCTTCGTTGCCAGCAGGCCTGTTCAGTACCCTAACGAAGTTGTCTTGGTATCATGTGTGCATTTACCCACTGCCAGAGAGCCTGTTTAGTACCCCAATGGGTTTACACACACTTCCCACACATAAGTTATTTCAACCCTCTTATGCCACTTTTAAATAATAATACAATTATATATTTCTTGATGACAAAGAGAGAGGGGTGATACTGGAGGTTAATTGCAATACAGGTGAATAGTTTATTTATTTTCTTTCAAAACTGGAAGTTTTATCATGGTTTAGAGATTTTAGATTTCCTTTAAGAAATCATCTAGAGAATGGGGAAGCACTTAAAAATGATTCCTTAAGAATATGGACGGCGTAAAAAGTTTAAAGATCATCGTAATTCTCAAAGATTTAAACCATATCTCTGGTGTAATACTCTAGCAAAGATAATTTGAGAACAAAATGAGAGTGACAATTGACTTAAAAATCAATTGTCTGAGCTATATCTTAATACCAGGACATCTTTGAACTATTTCAATTTGCTTGAAAAACACAAGTCTTAAATTAAATGCTTCCTTCGACAATAGTTCTTTAATCATAAATATATTGATTCAAAAAGAAAGATAAGAAGAAAACTCATTCAAAAGAAAACAAAAACACACAACAAACCAAATCAAATTTTATTAATGGGATTCAAAATCATAAGTACACAAAATCAAAACAGCAAAAGAAAACTTTTTAGGAAATGATTTTGGCCAAAGATAAACTTGAGTTTTTGTATCCACTATCATCTCACTGTAAAATAAAGGAAGAACTAAATCATATAAAATGTCATGTGCGAGCAAGTTCTTTTCTTAAGGTAGTGATGCATAAGATGTTACTTTGGCCAAGCATTATTATTATTATTAACAATAAAAGAGACTAAAAATAGGAAAATCCTCATTAAGATGAGTGCAGTCCTACTCGTGGCACCTTGGGTCAGGGTTGAATTGATAGTTTAGATTTACTTATCTCTTTACTTTCCATTTAAAATTTTCACGATGATACTGCGTTTTTGAAAATAAATATTCAACAAAAAGAAGAGATAAAAAGATTTAATGTGGACTTCCCTGACAACATTCATATTATGGTTCTCTTGGTGTGCCCGCTTGTGTTCATAATTGCATTATTACAAATAGAAAAATTGAGAAATAAAACTAAAAGAAAACCTACTCTAACTACTAAGCAAATAAAAAATACTAAGTGAAGTCATGCTTCCAATGTAGCCATCAGAGTAACTCCAATCTTGTAATGGAAACAAGATCAAATATTACTAACAAGAATGGTAGTATATCGAAAAATAACAAAAATATATCATACTTACCTTTATCATCATCATTTAAAAACAAAGCAAGCATGACCTTACCATTCCATTGAACATTCTTTTTGTATGAATCCTCGAGCCATTCTACAATTTTGTCATTATATAGGTCACAAAAATATGAAAAAATGAGATTGTGAAACTTTTGAGAGTTATGGGGACCTAACATAACCATCAGCCTAGACAGAAGTGCCCCATCCTCCTGAAGGATGTAAAATGAGTGTGTTAAAGTTACCTCCTTGATCTCTTAATAAAGTGAAGATAATCTTATCATTCCCTGGAAACTTTTCGAGATATGAATACTCCAACCAATCTGCAACCCTATCATATTACATGCAATTACTAACATGAGATTGTTTGAAATAATTCACATACGAAAAATATTCCTGATGAGAATAAAGTATTAGACTATCAAGGAAATAATCTTGCAAAAAGGTTGGATCAAGATGGCGAGAACTTATCGTGATTCTCGATCGGAAAAAAAATGTCTCATTCTCTTTAAACTTTCCATTGAGCTTAAATACTTCAAGATTAACTATTTGAGGTGGACTAAATGGAACGAATAACATTTTTGAATAATCATCATTGGTAATAATATTTGGTCGATTATACTTTTCAACCTCAAATAATTGATCATGGAAAAATCTAGATTCTTCTTTAATCACAAATTGAGATGAATCAATGGAAGATGCAATTTGAGACTCTTTTAAATCATTTCTTGATTTACCCACGGATAATTGATGAGAATAAGAATTGATATCTTCATGGGTAGAATTATTTTCATCTTTATCTTCTATTTGCTAATCTCTTTGTACTTGATTATATAATGTTGGATTCTCTCCAAGGCAATATGGAACATGCAATTACACAACATTAAGATAAAAAATATCGGGGTACAAGGAATAATATGTAGAAGAATTGAGGAGACAAAATGCATCTCTTGAAATGATAGGTATATACGTTTTGAAATCTGGTTTTGTTCCCTCTCCTTGTATAAACTGATCAACCTCTGTTGTATTCTCTTTTAAAGAATACGAGACAGTTTCTAAGAGACAATTTGGTTCATTATGTAAGGGAAAATTTGAGAGCAAATCACTAGAGATAGAAGGTTGATTAATAGTCTACCTAATGATTTTGTCTCCCACTGATTGATCATGGATCTGTTCAACTAAATTAGGAGAAGATTTATCGTCCACATGATTATCAACTTCACATTCAACCTCTTTTACTTTAGAAACTGTTATAAAATCTATGAGAGTGGGACAGTTGTCATCTTTTAAAGTAAAGGTTCCTTCTTCGATAGGAGGAGACATTATTTGCAAAGAATGATTAGATGTGATAATTGCATTATGTGGCTCATGATTTGCCAAAATGAAAGAAGTCGACAAAAATTGTGGTGCTTCAAAATCTTCAGGATCAACATGAAAATTTGAACCATCTTGAGATTGAGTGTTAGTGCTCAATTCAGATTGGTTAAAAATTAATTGATCTTGCTTGACTGAGAGAGAAACTAGATATTCAAACCATTCATTAATAAGCGACATTTTTTTCAAAGGGAATCTAATACCAACATGAATGAACCTAATTGCAAAAGCATTTAATGATTCACCATTTTCTTTCCTTAAGCAACTTAATTCTTCACTTAATTCATCATAATCATAGTTGCTAAAATCTGATAAAAACTCAAATACAAACTCAGACAAAGAATGAATAGAATTAGCCCGAAAAGATTCAAACAAAACCTTAACCCAACCTTGGAAAGTGAGAGCGAACAATATGCATGTAACATTAGAATCAATGATCTTATGTCTTAAACACTTATAAAAAAAATTAGAAATATGGTCTACTACAGATGTGTTCCCTTCACCATCAAAGGTGAGTTTTGAAAAGAGATCAGTTGTCTTGTTGGAAATAACTGGTAGTGAGACATTAAAAGCATGTTCCGACACAGTGATTTGGGTAGGAGCCATTAAGAATTTGAAGAAATTGACTCCAAATAGTTAGCCTGCCTTGTAGTGCATTATAAGATGATACATAAGAAGCATTTATAAATATGGAATTATGAAAAGTTGAGAGGTGAAACATTTAATCATTAAATCGACCTCGGCCCTCCTTCTAGCGCCATTTGTTGATTGGCGAAATTGACCGTCCGTCAACTGGAAGAGCGAGTCCGGTCTGAGGTTGTCTAAATAACCCAAGCCGTTTGGTGTAACTCGTTTTGATGGGTTTAATGGCTCCGTTAGCCAATCTAAGAATCCTAAAAGAAACGAATAAAAGAGAGAAATAATTAACTAATTACTAAACACACACTATATATGTACATATGTTCCAATGTAACTATAGTAGTTGTATTTAAGCAAAATATATACAAGTCTCGTTTATTTACATGATTTACAAGATGCAAGTTTTAATTGAAACTTACGAAAATCGATGTGAAAAATGATTGCTTCTAGGAAGCAGATAAAGAAAGAACATAAAAATATTTATTGTTTTTCTTTTATAAATTTAAAGAATCTCGCAATTTTTTTTTAATGAAACATGAATATCTGGATAGTCAAAGCTGAACCATACATTCTAGTTTCAATGATATGTAAATGACAAAAAAATATAAAGAAGTTATCCTGTCAGTGAATTAGTGAGGTGTATCCAAGCATCTGCATGAGTGGTGAACATCCAACTGCCATGTCCAAGAGAGAAATCTGCAATGAACCTTCTGACTATTCTAAATAAATTCAGAACATGTATTGGTAGCTTAGGTTTTAATAACAGAAAAGGAAACACAAACATAAACTTGTGATCTCATAATTATACATGATTACAACAAAATAAATCTGGAAGCAATCTATGCATTTTATCATTCAATTTAAAACTCAAAGATAAATCTCATTATTTAAATCGAAGATATAATCACAACATTTGTATTTTGATGAAACAAATGATAGATGGTATTTATAATATAAAGCTCCTACACATCACAGATCATTTAATCTAAAGATATCAGACCTGCACATGTAACATGATTAAAAAAACATAAATAACAACATTATAAACAAAAGGCTAAAGCCAAAATGCATGTATGTTGTTCTTTTAAGTTTTTGGAATCACTTGTCCATTCTGTAGTCCTGGAAGAATTTTTTTGGATAATAGACTTTAAAGATTGGAAAAATTAATACATAAATGATAATAATTAACAATGTATTGATAAAAAAGACTAAATCTATTTAAATCAATGCATAATCAATTATTCAAAGAATATGAAGATATTATAATGAAAATAAAACCATTTTACTCACAGGACAAAAGCCATTAAGTAACCTGGAATTCCATATTCTTCTTTGAAAATACTCGTCCATTCTCCCAAAGATTCCAGCCATCCATTACTCCATTTGAAAAGAAATAAAAAGTTTACAAAAGATATAATATACAAAATAGAAAGGACAAAAATCCTCCTCTCCAATTCTTGGATCTCTTAGGCTCTGAACTTTCTCATATATTTATACAATGAATGAACAGTCTGGGCATCACTATTAATATTCGCCACCTGAAATTTGTGTCATAAAAAGACATCAATATCTCTCAAATCATGCATGTTTTGGGGAAAATATCTACGCGGAAGGTAAATGGGTCCATTGTGGTTCTGAGTTTTCAACCGTTTCTTCAAATTCCTCACGGTTTGTCTGCAATCAGTTCTACAAAATCGTCTGCCTGATCTTGACACCTTTCCAAATTTTATCTGTTGTTGCTCATAAAATTATTTGTAGCAATCCAAAATTATTTTTGGATCAATCATCTTGAACTTATTTGGATAATAAAATCAAGCCATGATCAGATCCGTATCAAATATTTGATAATAGAAACCTGTGAAACAAAAAGAAACCTAAAAATTAATAACCTAAAAATTGTGAATAAAACAAAATCTAGAAAAATAAAAAACAAATTTAAACTAACTATAACTTATAAACAAACATTGTTTATAATTTGTTTTCAAATATGATCTCGAAGCTTCAAGTTAATGGAGAAAAACATATTAATTTTAGTTTTTTACAAAATCAAACAAATGATAGATAATTCTCTTATTATTATTATTTTGAGATGAGATGGAAAAATGAAAAAAAAAAAATTAATTAATTAATATCACCAAATGATTTTATGAAAATTAGAAACCAACCAAGACATTATTTGATGAAGAATTGAACACATTATTCAAAATAGTCAAATTTGCTAATGAGCAAAAGAAAGAACACATAATCATAATTTAAACGAAAGTAAACAGTTGATAAAAATTAACGTTTTTGTTTAAATTGAGATTTTAATGCTCGTTTCTAACTTTTGACACATACTCTTGTAATGAATGTCTCATACTATAGTGAATGTATTAAGTTTGTCTCAAAGCAAGCCAAGGTATGGAACTATTTGAAGAGGTTGATTCTGTAGCTCATTATAATTATCAAGATTCTAATAGGGGCCCTTTAAATTTTGTAAAAATTAGGGGGAGTTGTTGGGGCCCAACAGGGCTGTGGTAGGGCCAAGTTCGTGTGGGGGAAGGAGCAACAACGAGCATTTGATGATCTAAAGCATCAATTGTGCTCAGCTCCAGTACTCTCCTTTCCCAATCTGCAACAACCATTCAAGATTGAGATTGGTGCATCTGACTATGTTGTGAGCACAGTTCTCACTCAACATGGGCATCCGGTGGCATACCATAGTGAGACACTCTCCGATACTATCCGAAAATACCCCACCTATGACAAGGAAATGTATTCCATTGCATAATCCTTTCGTCAATGGAAACATTACATTTTGGGGAAATAGACGATCATACACACTGATCACAAGCCTCTGCAGTTCATACAAACATAGGGGAAATTGCAGAACGACTTCCATCAGAAGTGGTCCACCTACTTGCAGTAGTTCCATATCAACATCAAATATAAGACAGGTATCTCCAGTTGTGTCGTTGACTGCCTCAGTTGGCCTTCTGTGGCTACACTCACCACTGTGCTCCATTCCTGTGGACATGAAGCATCTGAGTGGCCCCAACTTTATCAGAAAGATCTGGACTTCGCTACCACATATCATCTCTTGGGTACAGGTGCAACTGTCACTAATTTTCACATTTAGGATGGAATCTTATGCCACTTGGGCCATCTCTGTGTTCCTACAAGCGAGCATGCAAATATGATTTGGGAATCCCACTACAGTCGAGTGGCAGGACATTTTGGCGTAGAGAAAATTGTGCTTGTTCTTCAAAAACATTTTCATTGGCCAAAAATTCGATAAGACATCAACAAGTATATTAGATCTTGCACTGCCTGTGCCATTGCCAAGCCAACCATCAAGAAGCAAGGATTATACACCCCTCTTCCTATTCCCGAGAAGACTTGGGAATCCATCTCAATGGATTACATGTTTGGATTGTCGTCCACCAAACAAGGAAATGAATGTGTGTTTGTGTTCATTGATCAGTTTTCAAATATGGCCATCCTCACAACCTGTAAGAAGATTGTCACAGCAACAGATACTTCCAAGCTCTTCTTAGAATGAGTGTGGGTCCACATTGGGATACCACATACCATCATATCCGACTGAGAAAATGGGTTCCTCAATGCCTTTTGGTCGAGTGTTTGGTCTCTGTTGGATACCAATCTCACAAAATCTACTGCTTTCCACCCCCAAACTGATGGCAAAAAAGAGGTCATTAATTAGATGATTTTTCACATCCTGTGCATGTAAAATTATAAGCATCCACGTACATGGGACGAGAGTCTCCCATATGTCCAACACAGTTACGACAAGGCTCTCCATAGTTCCACTAGACATAGCCCATTTAGGTGGGTCTGGGATTCCAACCCTTGGGACCCATTGATGTTGCACTTCCTCTTGCCACCGTACAGGCAGATTCTTCCCCTGATCAGTCTGTGATAAAAAAAACCACCCGATTCATTGAGTGGATTTAGCACATCCTCCAACAGGTCTAGGAGATGTTTCAGAATTCCAATTCTAAGTATAAGCAGTGCCATGATTAACACAGGGTATGACACCAGTTTCAGGTTAGCGACAAAGTCTGGTTACATTTGCAAAAGGATCATCTCACCGGGCCCCATCGAAAGTTTCGCCCACTTCGTTATGGGCCTTACACTATCACTAAGGCTGTGGGTAGCAATGATTTTGAGCTCAAAACTCTACCCTTCCTTGGTCTGCATCCAATATTCAATGTGGACCTCCTTCGACCATATTTTCCATAGTTATTGGACACCTCCGAGATCGCAGAACAACTGACACCAATAGAGATCAACCCTGACTGCATGGAACAAGCATCCACTGACCATATAGTGGACACACAAGTCAAGGGAACTCACTAGTAGTGGATCCATATTTATCAGGTTGTCAAGGAAGGGAAACTCCTACACCAAGGCAATTGGCTCACCAGAGGCCAAATCTAGTAGAAGTTTTCTCACCTGATGGGGGAAATCAACACAATGGAGACCATTGCTTCCTAAGGAGGGAGGATTGATCTAGGTGGATATTGGTGGCCACCCACCTATTCCAAATGGCTCCTCATGTCTATTTTTTGTTCAACACGTTCTTTTGTATTGTTTTGTAATTGTGGGTTCTACACTTCTAGGGATTTCTGAAGCCCCACACATCCTCCAGGTTGATACAGGTGGCCTCTCGCCTAATCCAACTGGCTTATTTTGTATGTTTTCATGTCATCACATCTTGTTGTACTTCCAGGGCCATTTTGAGGCCCTAAACATTGTTTTTTTGGCTCGCCATAGTCAAACTATAGATGAAGTCAGAGTTTGACGACGTAATGTGTAGTTCTCTGAAATACCTTTCCAATGGGTTATCACGCACCTAAATTAGAGTTCGTATGCAAACTTTACGACCCTAGGAAGTTAAGGTACCAAATTACACCAACTTAACCATAGGGCCCACATGACTTTTGACATTTCACCTTCTAGGGTTAGGTTTTTGGATGTCTAGGGTTTTGGCATTCATGAGTAATATCAAAAAGGTCTTTGGAGCCTCATTATAATTTATTCTGCTCAGATGGTTGTGCGTATCATCCACATCTCTTATTAGAGATAGCTACCACCATTCAAGCAAGTGCTTCAGTTATGCAACTTTACATTTTTAGCCTATTTCATTATTTAATAGAAGATATTGTTCACTGGATATTTGTGTTATTCTTCATATCTCTATGTTTATTGTATTCAATCTGTTAATAAGTTTGTTCCGTTCCTAAATCCGTATCACTTACATAACCCAAGTGTTGAGAAAAATGCAAAGGAGTAGTCCACAATATGTCCAACGCAAGAATCAGAGCTCTTTAGAAAATAGCATGATCAAACCAACTTCTCCTCATTAAAATTTTATGTACATGAAAACTCCAAGCAGGGATTCTCAATTTTATTTAACATTGTATTCCAAAAATAGTTTAAAAAGTGTACAATGCTTGAAGAGACAAAAACCCCCCTTTTGGATGCAATTATCGTATTTATTTAAGTTCAGTGTGACTCTTGGCCTTCCACCTTCCCCCATGGAATTTTTGTAGGATTAATCCACAATCCAATACATAATTGTGAGAAAGAAATAATACACTAGATAATTGCAAAAGAGAGATAGGAGAGAGAAAAATAGAATCAACCTTCACACATAAGAGACTAAGAAGCCAACTCTAATCACCATGTATTAATCCTTGATAATGAGTACAATATATAGGACTCTCCACATGAGGAGTAATGCGTAGTAGGTTGGGATTTCCATGTGCATGCTCAAGTAAAAAAAGTAACTTCTCCCAATGGAAACAATTAACTAAAGTCAAAAGTTGCTAATAATAAGAAAAGGTCAAAAATATAGGTGCAAACTTAGTAAGAACTCTACATGAAGTCAACATGCATTCCATAATAGAAAAAATCTCTTAGAATAAGACTAGAGTACAAGAATGGAACTAAAGTCCTACTTGAGTGAGAATTTTCTAATTATGGAAAGTCACTAAATAAGTGAAGTGAGTTAACTCCAAGTATTAGATGGGTAATGTGCACTTCCTTAGGAGGATAATATTTTCCCTAAAGTGCTCTCTATAGACATGAAATAAGAAATATCTCCTAAAATTAAGGAAATAAGAATTATCTCCTAAAAAATAGGATTTTTCTGAATGGTGGCTAAAAAATAGGATTTGGCCTAATGGTAGCTAAAAAATAGGAATTTTCCTAATGGTGGTTTATGAGCCCATGGTTTTGGAAACCCATGGTATTACATCAATAGCCCTGCTATAAATAGACATGTTATAAATAACAATCCTCCTAAATAGTAAGAAAACTGGAAAAAATGAGTATGTCACTATGTAGTTGAGCATGTACCCCAATACCCCCCCCCCAACCTGAAACATAAATGGGGTGTGCACAATGATGAGCCTTGGAAATATGAAGCGATGTTAGGTACTCTTGTACAAGTAAAGATGAATAACAACTGAACAAAAGTGAGGTAAAGAGGGAAAACCCAGTGGAAACAAAAACCCTCCCCTCAAAATATGTTTCTAATAAGAAAATAATTATAGCATATTCAGATGCTAAGTTTATGTATCCATCACTCCTAGAATGTCCCTCAATTAGAAAAACTTTTTTTTGGTGAAAGACTTTGTGAATATGTCTACCACCTGCTCTGAAGATGGAAAAAGGTGCATATCAATGACTCCATCCTGAATATGTCCTTGAATAAAGTGCATAAGGACCTCGATGTGCTTGGTCCACTGCCTTTGAAATGGGTATCTACACAACTTGAGATTACTTTGATTATCACACCATGTAACTATCAAACGATGAAAATGAACTCCCAACTATGTAAGAAAGTGTTACAACCAAATAATCTGAGTAGTAACATTCACTGCACCCTTGTACTCTGCCTCTGCCGATGATAAATAAATTACTGATTGATTCTTACTTGACCAATAGATAGGTCTTGATCCAAGGTAGATGACATATCTTGAACTAGACTTGCGATCAGTGCTATCGCCTGCCCAATCTAAGTTTGTGTAACCAATGAGATCCAAGGAAGATCATGTTGCATAGTGTATACCAAAACTGGTAATCCCCTTTGCATATCTCAGAATCCTCTTTGTTGCTTTCCAGTGAAACTCATGAGGCTCTTACATGTACCTGGAAACAAATCCAACTACATAAGATATGTTTGGTTGAGAATTTGTAAGGTAGAGAAGACTCCCCATCAACTGTCGATATCTAGTACAATCAACCAAAGGTGATGCACCAACATCCTCTAATCTAACCCTTCACTAAAAGGGTGTTGGATCTGGCTTGCAACCTATAATTTGAAACCTATCAAGTAGATATCTAACATTCTTGGACTACGGCATCTTGATTACTTAATCATTCTAGCTTATTTCAAGACCAAGAAAGTAATGTAATAGTCCCATATCTGTCATAGAAAACATGTCATGCAAAGTGGTCTTCACTGCAACAATGGAGGAGGTTGAACTCACTATGATGAGTAAATCATCTACATATAGAACTATTAGTAGAAGTGAATTTGTGTTCCTCATCATATACCATGCTCGAGGTGCTTGCTTAAGTACGTACAATGACTTCCTCAACCTGAAAAACTAATAATGGACCCTAAACATATCCCTATGGTTCCTCCATATATATCTCCATTTAATAATGAATTATTCACATCCATATGGTGTACCTCCCACTTTGTAGCTATTGCAATAGCTAGAGATAACCGAATGGAATCAATCTTGGAAACCGATGCAAAAGTATTCTCATAGTCAATGCCTTGTACTTGTGAGAAACATTTAGCTACTAACATATCCTTATACTTTTTAATGTATCCATCAACATCCATCTTTTTCTTGAAAATCCACTTACATCTAACAAGCTTCATGTTGGAAGGTAGGGGAACCAACTCCCATGTGTTGTTCTCTATTAGGGAATTGTACTCCTCTTTCATAGATTCCTCCCAATGGGGGTTTCCTTTAGCATCTTCATAATAATGAGGACATGATACAAGTACCATATAACGATAAATAGTTAGCAATGGATCCATGGTAGTAAAATCTTGCGGAGGCTCCACAAACTGAGATTTGGTTCTTTGTGGATCAACAAGATCACCCACTAGATCACCTACATCTTGAAGAGTCTATTATTCCCATCGTGGTCAATTCTATGGACCTGCAACTTCTTTTTGCTGAAAAAAAATATCAGATATATCATATTCATAGATCTGATCAGAAATATGATCAAAAGAAGTCTCATGAAGATCCACAACTAGTGGCGGTGGAGATGGAGGTATGCACTGCTATGGAAGTACCTATGAAGGACCTTATTCAAACTTAACACCATTGTGAATGGAATATTCATTATCAGGTGTTATAAGAGATAAATAATCAGATTTATGAGTGAAGTGAGAGAATATGTACAACCTATAATGGTGATTAACCCCACCAACAATATTTGAACCACCTGATAAGTCAGAAATAATAACTGAGCTAAGAGTGAACTCCAGCTTCTTCCCTGGACCTGGATAAGTGATTTGATAGATGGAGAGAAGATTCATTGAAATCTTTAGAACATGAATTACATCTTGAAAGCATCCAAGGTATAGATCAACTCTACCCCTACTACACACCTATGTAGGAGAATCATCTCCCATGAATATTGGTGGTCCAGAACAAGTCTCCAAGTATGAGAAAATTCTATCTAACGAGGACATGTGATGGGCAACCCCTTAATCAAGAAACAAAACATTAGGAGAAGATGAAATAGCAAGTAATGCATGACCATTGCCTCTTTCTGATGATGAATTTTTCCTTGCATTATCTGGAATACAATCCTCGAGGTAATCTTGCTCAAGTGTTTGTGCCATGAGATCTATGGTATTTTTCATACAAGAACTCTCTGGATGGAACCCCCGGTTACAATAGGAACACTTTTTCTTCTCCTTCTTTCCTTTTGATTCCTTGGAACTTGAACTTTCATCTGTGGACTTGTGTTTACCGTCCTTCTTAACCTTGTTCTTCTGCTTATTCTTCTTTGAATGTCTTTGAGTTGTAAAAGCATGGGGCTTGGAATTCTGAAGTGCCCCTATTTGGATGAGACCTGTTTGATAATGGATAAGTGGTTCCATGAAATCATATAGGGATGGAATCTTCCATGTAGAACCCATAGCTAACCTGGTAATATGAAAAGAAGAATTGTAGACAAAATACTCTGGTCCTAGTTTTGTTAGAATTGAAAAGATTAAGTTTTCATCTTTCTTATCAATTCCACAAACCTTAACATGAGAAAGAAAAGTTTTAAACTTACAAAAGTAGTCATGTAGGGTTTCAAAATATCTTGTATTCAATGCATGTAGATCATTCTCCAGCTGATGACCTCTTAGATTGTTTTGTTTTCCTAGAAAATCCTTCAACTTTGTCCAAACATCCTTAGGAGTCTTGTAAGTATCGAAATGAAAGAGGAGATCTGGAGAGATGCTAAAGCAAAATATCATGTAATCTTCATCCATTTTGTTGAATTATTTTTATTTCTCTATGACTAAAGTATGATCGGCCTCAGTCTCCATGGTGATCCTATACAAACCCTTCCTTTGAAGTAGAAGCTTTGTCTTGGGCTTCCACTCAAAGTAGTTGAAGGGTGTCAAGATCACTAAAGAAGATGGTTGATCAATAGTTATTTGTGGTCTGTCCAATCTGATATATAAACCTACAATAAAAGTGAATATTCCCTCCAAATAATGAATCTAATACTATGTAGGATTAAATCACAATCCAAGACCTAATTGTGAGAAGGAAATACTACACTAGCTAATTGCAAGAGAGAGAGAGAGAGGAGAGAGAAAAATATAATCAAACTTCACACATAAGAGAATAGCATAGTTACCAACATAGCGAGAACTCTACAGTGTTCTCATTTTTGGGGGGGTCAAGTTTTTTACCCCGTTTTTTTAAATGGTGCTACAGGTAGCACACCCCCCCCCCCTCCATTTTTAGGTGGTTTTTTGATATTTTAAATTTTCTGATACATAATGTTTCCACTTTTTTTTTTTTAATGCTTGTTTTTTCATCTATTTTCATTTTTTTTCATCTTTTATTTATCAACCATGTTTTTAGTCATTTTTTCATGCTTCTTTCAATCTTAAAATATTTTTTACCATTTATATTTTTGAAAATACAATTTTTCGTCTCCTTAATTAATTTATGGTTCCATACTTTTTTAAATACAGTGGAAAATATCATTTTAACACATTTTTTACCTTTACTTTAATAGATAGAAAATCATTGTAGTTAAATAACACTATTTTTAAATATTTAGTAAAAAAATATAATTGAATTTTTTTTTGATAAATTAAAACTAAAAAAAATAAGAAAAATAAAATAATTGAAATTTAAAAAGAAAGAAAATAAATAAAAAACAAACTTATATAATTACAAAATCAAAGAAAATCTTAAAAAAATAAAGTGGAATATATATATATATATATATATATATAAACTAAGATTAAATGAGATTTTTTTTTAAAGGGTAAAAAAAAAATTTACGGTCCAAAAACTTTAGAGAAGTTAACAAAACACAATAAAAAATAAAATATATATATATAAAAACAAATTAAAGAAGCTAAAAATACAAAATTTAATACAGAAAAAAGCCTTAAATTGGGGTGGGATAGGAATGTGGGGAATGAGGGATTGTCGACTAGTTGCAGCAGCTGACACCTTGGATTAAGTAATTCCATTATTTGTTAGACCATATATTGGCATTAGGAATCTTTTTTCCCTAGTGGAGTTCGATCCCTAGCTCAGGGTGACCTATTGCTGAAATATTATGAGCAACAATGTCTATGGTTGGGAGGAATGTATGAGTCATGCACGTAGTTGGTGAATTTCATAAAATAAAAAAGTTCTTATGTGCTTGTATGCTTATTGCGTGCTTATTTGTTTGTATTTGTTAAGATATATTACTTGCATAGTGTTTCATATGCATATTGGTTGTTATTTTGTTAATACCATATATTCAGTGAGTGAGATGTGAATATTTAGCATAGTATTTGTATATGTTGAATATTATAGTTTATAAGTAATTTATGTTAAGTTGGTCCTGGTAAATGGTCAAGAGATTGTCGAGGGAGGCTAGAGGTACCGTGCACATGGAAAGTGGTCCATGTGCACAAGTGATTGGTTTGGTTGTGTGCATTGGAGCATAGTTTGTGCATACAAGAAAGTAAGATCTGCAAGAGGAATATAAATTGTTATGTGTGTTGTGTTATTCAAATTCTCTGTGTGGTTATGAGCATAGTAGTGTCTGCATGTTGAAGTAGTCTTATGTTCTGTAATGTCAGTGTGCCTAGTGTGCATGAGTGTACAATTATACTTCAAGTTACTTATGCTACTATAATATGTATAATTAGGAGGAACTATGGTGTGGCGTGAAGCAATTTGGGTTGTGCACACTTCCTCGAGTGATTCCACACTGTATGAATGCGATCTGCACACATATTTTTTTAAGGTAACGTAGCTCAAAACTAGGTTGGGCACATTACATTACGGTATCATAATAGTTTTTGGTTTAATTGTGTGGCATGTCCCAGCTTGGAAGGATGGGATGTTACATTATGGTATCAAAGAATTTTGGTTCAACACTGGACTTGTATGGGAAAAATATTAGTATGAAATATATGTGTGCGTCATATTTTGGTGTTGCACAGTGAAAAGTTTATTATGTGTGCAAAGTATTGAAGCGCGGTGTGCACACTAGAAAGTGGGATGTTAAAAGCATCTAAGGATTCATTAGAAATGATTCTCACAAAATGGTGTAGGGTTTTCATGTATTTGTTGCATGAAATCATCTAACAAATCTTAATTGATAACATATTTTGTATAATTATCTGGAATTAGAGTAGGATAGAATCAGTGAAAAAGGTTAAAAGCATGGAAGATGTGTATAGGACTTATAGTCATGATTATGAGTTCGGGGATTTGTATGTTGCTTTGGGTGCTGATGGTATAGAATCCAAGGAAGAGTGCATAAATTTGGTAGAAACCATAAAAGGACTACAAAAAGATGTCTAAAGCTATAAAGATGATAATGGAAGGCTTATGAGAGCTAAGGAGCATCAAGGTGACTTCAATGTCAAGTTTATGCTAAGTTTGGACAGAAAAAAAAATAAAAAATGGGTAAGGAGATAGAGTCTATTAGGTCAAGAGGTCGCAAGTCTCATGATGAGAAAATAAGAGAAGAAAGAAGTGTTGGTAAGCATTCTTTCAATAAAGTGTGCAATAGCTCAATCCCATTTCCTATCAGAAAGCATAAAAGAAGGATTGGGGTGGATGAGCTACAGGGGGAAATGAATAAGATCAAGCCTCCTACCTTTGATGGTGAGCATAAAAAGGATGAGGATGTAGATACATGGTTTTTGGGTATGAGGAAGTACTTCCAATTGCATAACTATTTTGCACAAGCAGAAGGGAGAGTAACTATTTATCATCCCAAGGGAAAAGCATGAATGTGGTGTGATCAATATGTACAAATGAAACACATTGATGAGAAGAAATTTACGTGGAGGGAGTTAAAGAGGTATTTCCGAAATAAATACTTAACCAAGCAGTATTAAGATAGGAAAATGAAGGAGTTATTCAAACCCAAGCTTGGGAGCATGATGATAAACGAGTACAAAAGAATATTCTTAGAGTTGTTGAAGTATGTGACTTTTATCAAGGATAAATAGGTGAATATTTAAAGGTACTTGACTGGGTTTCCCTCATTTATCAGTGACAAGATACAATATGATGACCCTAAAATGTTGGAAGAAACCATAAGGTGCGCTAAGTATATTTATGAGAAACAAAGGGGAAGACCGACTTTCCAAAATCCTTGGGAAGACAAGATGAAAAGTAAGTTGGAACAGAGTAAGAACATAAATACTGCATAAGGAAAGACAACTCTCTAGGATCCCAGATTGTCAGAAACAGTGGGATAGAGACCAAGGAAACAACCTATTCAATGTTGGGGATGTGGTGTAAATCATGTGTTTAGAGATTGTCATCAAAGAGGTGAAAAAGAAAGGACTGTGCATAGTGTACAAAAAGTTGCGATAGTTGAAGACATGGGTGGAAGTGTACCTAAGATTTATGCAGTGTTGGATAATAAGTAGGATAAGTTCCAGTCGCACACGATCGAGGTGGAAGGTAAGATTAACAACCAACCTATTGCCATTTTAATTGACTCAGGAGCTAGTCATCGTTATCTAGATCCTAAAATGGTGGAAATATTCTATTTGTCAAGAAGCAAGATTTGAAAACCTTGGTTGGTGTCATTATCTATATGAGAAAAATGGAAAATTAATGAGATGATTAAGGCATGTCCATTGGAGATGAATGGACTTTGCACAAAATCTGATTTGAACATCATATATTTGGGTTCATATGATTTCCTCATTGCTATGGATTGGTTGGACCAACATCATGTCGTTCTATACTGTTATAATAAGGAATTTACTTTCCTCGATGAGCACGGGAATTTGATAAATGTTCAAGGCATTCCAAGAGCTATGACTATCAAAGAAATTTCAGCCTTGCAACTGAAGAAAAGTTACAAGAAAGAATGTTAAGTATTTGTAGTGCACATGGAAGACACACCTAAAGATAAAGTGCCAAGTTTTTAATATTGTGAAATGTTGAAAGAGTTCAAGGATGTCTTTAAAGAGATATCGGGATTACCTCCAAAAAGAGATATTGACTTTTCTATAAATCTGATGCTGGGAGCAACACTTGTATCCAAGACTCCTTATAGGATGAGTACACCAGAGTTGAAGGAGTTGCAAATGCAACTTGAAGAGCTTCTGAAGAAGGGGTATATACGCCTAAGTGTGTTGCCTTGGGGTGCGCCAGTTCTGTTCATAAAGAAGAAGGATGGTACATTGAGACTTTGTATCGACTTCAGGCAGTTGAATAAGGTAACAATGCAGAACAAGTATTCTTTACGAAGGATACATTACATGTTTGATCATCTAAGGGGCACAACTATTTTTTCCAAGATAGATCTCATATCTGGATATCACCAAGTTAGAATTAAAGAAGGAGACACCAATAAAACTGCCTTCAGAAAAAGGTATGGTCATTATGAGTTTACAGTGGTTCCTTTTGGGTTCTTGAATACCAACTATCTTCATGTGTTTAATGAATGGATTTTTCAGAAACTACTTGGATAAGTTTGTCATTGTATTTTTGGATGACATTATTATTTACTCAAAGTTTGAGGAAGAACACATAAAACACTTGAGGATGGTGTTGTAGGTATTGAGAGAGCATAAAATGTATGAAAAGTCGAGAAAATGTTATTTTTAGCAGCGACATATTCATTGCTTGGGTCATAGCATTTCAGAGGAAGGAATAGTTTTGGACCCAACGAAGATAAAATCCATTGAGGAATGGCCAACACCAAGAAATGTTGCAGAAGTGAGATCCTTTATGGGACTAACAGGGTACTACAAAAGTTTTATTGAAGGATTATCAAAGATTGTGCATCCAATCACGTCCCTACAGAGTAAAGGTGCACGATTTGTATGGTCTACGGATCGTGTAAGGATTTTTTAGCACTTGAAGATTTTGTTGACAAGTGCACCAATTTTGAGAATTGTTGATCATGATGCTGACTCCATTGTGTGCATGGAGGCATGCAAGGAAGGACTTAGTGGAGTCCTGAGTCAGAATGGACATGTGGTGTGATAAGAATCAAGGAGGTTCAAAGAGAGTGAAAGGCTCTATGCTACTCATGATTTAGAATTGACATTTATAGGAATGCCTTGAAGATGTGGTAACATTATCTCATGGGTAAAATATTTGAGTTGAGAATAGACCATTGTGGTCTGAAATATCCGTTTTGACAGTCAAGTTTAATTTCCAAACAAAGCAGGTGGTTAGAGTTCCTTAGTGAGTATGACTTCGATATAAATCATATTACAGGAAAATAGAACAAGGTGGTTGATGCACTTAGCAGGAGGATGCATGAGATGCATGCTATAACCATTACATGTACCAGACAAATTTGTGCGACATAATTTTGGAAGTTTCCAAATCAGATTTGCGTTATATGGATATAATTGTGACTTTACAACTAGGTATGTTGCAACTGAAGTTTGAAGTTTATGATTTAAGAGGGTATGGGATCCTCATGTATAGATGCAGAATCTATGTGCCAAATGATTGGGAGTTGAAGGGCCTGACATTGTTAGAGATGCATAAGGTTCCTTATGTTGGACATCCAGGTTACTAGAAAACTATTGTCACAATCACAAAGCAATACTTTTGGCCAGGTATGAAAAAATAAGTTGTTGATTTTATTGCTTGATGTCTCGAATGTCAGAAGGTCAAGGATGAGCACATACATCTAGCTAGTTTGCTACAACCTTTTCTTATTCCTGAATGGAAGTGGGAATTTATAATGATGTATTTCATAACTAAGTTCCCTAGGATTGCTAAGCAACATGATTCTATTATGGTGGTGGTGGACAAGATTACTAAAACTGCCCAACTTATTTTGGTAAAGTCAACACACAAGAAGCTAAAATTGTTTATTTTTTATACGCGAAGCTGCTAGGTTGCATGGTGTTCCTAAGAAAATTGTATCCGACAGAGATTCCAAGCTCACCTCGAAATTTTGGAAACAGATATTCAAAGGATTTGGAACAAGTTTGAACTTTAGAAAAACATATTACTCTGAGACATATGGACAAACAAAGAGGGTAAATTGGGTGATCAAAGATATGCTCAGGATGTATGTGATGGATAAGCCATCAAAATGGGAAGACTACTTACATTTGGTAGAGTTTGCTTACAACAATGGATATCAATCATCTTTAAATATGAGTCAATTTGAAGCATTGTATGGTAGAAAGTGCATCATGAAAGTGAGTTGGGATAACCCAGTAGACTGCATAGTAGTTAGGTAAGATCTGTTACGGGAAATGGAAGAGTAGGTGGTGAAGTTAAGGCATAATTTAAATTTTTCCCAGGACAGATAGAAAAGTTGTGCATATAAAGACAGAACCCACACAGAGTTTAAAGTGGGTGATCACATGTTTATGAAAGTGAAGGCTATGCGTAGTTCCCTGAGGTTGGGGAAACGTTCTAAGTTAGCAACATGCTATTGTGGGTCATTTGAAATCCTATAAAGGATTGGTCTTGTTACTTATATGTTTGCATTTCCTGAATCTTTGTGTATTCATAATTTTTTCCATGTTTCATTTCTTAAGAAGTATGTACTTGATGCTAATAATGTCATTGATTGGAATGTGATTCATGTGGATCCAAAAGGCGATTTTCGAGCACGACTAGTTTTCTTATTGGACTGGAAATTCAATAAGCTCCGGAATCAATCCATGGATTTGATAAAGGTCCAATAAACATGGTATGCTCATAAGGATGCAAATTGGGAGAATGGTAATGCTATGCAGGCGGAGTACCTCATATTTTTGAAATTTTTTGAATTTTTGTATGTTTATGTGTATATAATGCACTGAGGACAATGCATAAATAAATGGGATGGGAATGTAATGTCCCTAAACTAAACCCCATTTGTAGTTGTGCATTAGGTTAGGGACCATTTTTGGTTTTCTATGCACTTGAGTAGTGCACGATGTAATGATCCATATACGATGGTGAGCCGTTGGAAAAAAGTGTAAATGTAATGATACATATATACTGGTGAGTCATTGATAGAAATTTTTGGTACTATGCGCACCAGTGGATTGTGTGAGTCTGATCATCAAAGAAAAGGTGCACACATTCCATAGTGTTGCACATACCTAAGCTAGTGCATGTGGATTGTGCATCAAGGGAGGGTGTACATATTCCACAGTGTTGTGCACACACAAGTAAGTGCACATGAATGAATGTGATGTGATGTGTGTGTGTATTTTGAGGTTGGAGAGCTTGTGTGACTATTTTGCTTGTGAGTCGGGATGAAAATAGGCTAGTGCATCTATTCTTGTAAATTGTATCACACTCAAGTTATTAATATATTAAATTGTTGCACACAGAATGACTTACACAAAACGAGATGGGGGTGTCGACTCCACCAGAAAAGGGAAAAGGGGGTGGGACTTAAGTCTTAGAGAATATTTAAGAATATTTCTTGAAACATATAATGTTGAATAATGATTTAATCCTAAGTTCTCGAGGGATGGGGAAACAAGTCACCAAGTCGCTAAAGTAAATTTTGAAGGTGACAAGTGTCGAGTTTAAGGAATGTAATATATATTGATGGCCTTAGTGTAATTCAAGGGAGGTCACTCATTTGGAAACCCTTCAGACGAAATTTCCTCAGTGAAGGAATATGTATTTTACTGTAACTTATTGTCATTTGGGTTAACCCTGTGCTTGGGAAAATATTGATATGATTGAAGAAGTGGGTTTTCAAGACCATAGTTGTCCAAGAGGTGGGTTTTCAGGATCATGAGAAATATATCCAAGTGAGATATTGGATGGGAATTGTTCCCTCGTGCACTAATCATTAGTTGCAGTACTCTGAGACTTCCTGATCTGGCTTGTTATTGAATCCCTGGAAGGGAAGTGGGGAAATTGAGGGACTGTTGAGAAGAGAAGGGGCACACTTCCTAGGGTGGGACAAGCATATGGGGAATGAGGGAATGTAGAGTAGTTTAAACAGTCAACACATTGGACTGAGTAATTTTGATGTTTGTTAGACCGTAAATTGGCATTAGGAATCCTTTTTCCCTGGTGGAGTTTGAGCCCCAACTCGAGGGTGACCTATTGCTGAAAGATTATGAGAAACAATGTCTATGGATGCGAGGAAGATCTGAGTCACACGTGCAGTTGGTGACTTTCATAAAATATAAGTGTTCTTATTCTTGTCTATTTATTGCATGCTTATTCATTTGTATTTGTTATGATATATTACTTGCATAGTGTTGCATATGCATATTGGTTGTTATTCTGTTAATATTATCTATTATATAAGTGAGATGTGAGTATTTAGAATAGTATTTGTAAATGATCAATATGATATTTGATAAGTAACTTATGTTAATTTAGTTTTGGTAAATGGTCAAGAGCTTCCTGAGGGAGGCTAGAGGTACCATGCGTGCAGAAAGTGGTCTATGTGCACAAGTGATTGGTTTTGTAGTGTGCATGAGAGCGTAGTTTGTGCATACAAGAAAGTAAGACCTGTAAGAGGAATCTGAATGATTATGTGTGTTGTGGTATTCAGATGCTCTATATGGTTAGGAACATAGTATTGTTTTCATGTTGAAGTGGTCTTAAGTTATTTAATGTTGATGTGATCAGTGTGCATGAGTGTACAATTATACTTCAAGTTACTTCCCCTATTATAATCTGTATAATAAGGAGGAATTGTGGTTTGGCGTGAACCAATTTGGGTTGTGCACACTTCGTTGAGTGATTCCGCGTAGTTTGAATGTTATCTACGCACTAATTCTCTTGAGGTAATGTAGCTCATAAGTAAGCTGGGTGTTAATATTTTTGGTGTAACTATGGAAGATATTCTTGTATATTTGTTTTAGTCAAGCCTTTAAAAGGTTATTATAATTATATTGTACAAGTCTTCTCAACATAAATTATTATATTATTGGTATTTTATTTATTATGGGTTAGTTAGGTGAAGAGTCATGTCTCTTCAAGAGACACGGTTGTGTATAAATAGAGGATAGGTTCCTCCCATTTGGACACACACTCACACACTTCTCTTGTGCATCTTGGAGCGCATAAGAAGGTCCAACGCACAAGTCTTGGAGACTAGTTCTTTTGGTGTTTTGGTCTTGGTATTTCTTGGAGACATATAGTGCATCATTGTACTGGTTGAAGGAATCTATATTGAGGATTTTGGTTTCTGGGTTTTCTCCCCGACGAGGGTTTCCCAGGATAATATTTGTGTTCTATTGTATCTGTGATTGTGTATCTTTCAATGATCCTACTACAGTTTCTATTGGATTAAGTAATTGTAATTGTGTAACTAGAAAATTTAAAATTTCAATATGGTATCAGAGCAGGCCTAAATAGAATCCAATTGCATATCAAGAAGCCTAAAATGGAGTTGTTTTCAATCTAGAGACAATTTTTGGACAAACCAAGACCATCAGAAGGCAGGATGACTACTATAACAAAGATCAATGAGAAACTAGATGGAGCTGATAACTTCAGGGTCTGGAAGTACATAGTAACCCTCCTTCTTGAAGACCATGAACTGGATAAGTTCATTATAGAAGAGGTTCAAGAACCTCAAGGAGATGAACCTAAGAAAAAATATAAGAAGGAAATGGTGAGATAAAAAAGGATTATTGTAGACTCCATTAAGGACCACCTTATCCATCATATATCATCATTATCTTCTCCAAAGAAAATGATGGACACCTTAACTCGTCTGTTTGAGGGAAGAAACATAAATCGAAGAATGACTTTGAGATATCAATTGAGGAATGTGAAAATGCAGAAATAAGAAACCATTCACTCCTACTTCTCAAGAGTGAATCAAATCAAGGAGAAGATAGAAGCCATTGGTGACTTAGTAGAAGGAGAAGAGATGGTGATGACTACCTTGAATGTCCTCCCAAGGTCATGGGATGCATTCATCCAAGGAATTTGTTCAATAAATAAGCTTCCCAAGTTCAGTAGGCTTTGGGAAGATTGTAACCAGGAATAATCTAGGACAGTTGCAAGAGAAGAAAAGATGCCAGATGAAGATCAAGCCCTAGCTGCCCACACCAGGAAAGGAAAGAACAAGAAGGTGAATTTTTTACCTAAGAAGTTTAAGATGGGGCAAAGAGACAACTCAAAGATCAGATGTTACTGTTGTTGGGAATTGGGACACTTTGTTAGGGATTTCCCCCTCATTATGGAGATTAATAATAAGAAAGGAAGTAAGAGGCATCGAGTTCACATAGCTGAAGATGATGATCCTCCCAAGAAGGTTGCAAAGCAATATGAATCGATTGATTAGGATTATGTTATTATCTCAGCCCTTATAGGTATTGTTACTCATGGAAGTGACACTTGGTTGATAGATAGTGGTGCTTCCAAGCACATGACAGGCTATGAATACTCCTTACCTAAAATTATTCATAAAGATTCACCTCACAAGGTAAAATTGGGTGATAACTATTAGTATCCAATCAAAGGTGTTGGAAAAGCTTCATACAAGTTAAACTCATGCAAGC
Organism: Picea engelmannii; assembly: GCA_009831015.1. Classification (NCBI taxonomy): domain Eukaryota; kingdom Viridiplantae; phylum Streptophyta; class Pinopsida; order Pinales; family Pinaceae; genus Picea; species Picea engelmannii. The sequence goes on along the minus strand of ML806782.1, from coordinate 151,810 downwards.
CAATGAAGATGAAGGAATTTCTCTATGTTCCAGGTTTAAAAAAGAATCTTCTTTCAATTTCAACATTGGACAAGAAGGGATTTAGAGTAGCATTTATTGATGGTCAATTTCTTATGTGGCCTAGAGGGAAGACCCTTGATGATGCAATAGTGATTGGATTTAAAGAAGGATGACTCTACAAATTAAAAGGAAACTCAAACTCCACAATGGTTCATGATATTGTGAATCCCATTGAACTATGGCATAGGAGATTTTCTCACCTACATTACAAAGCTCTTCTGGTTGTGAGAAAAATGGTGACAATGCTTCCAGAAATCCAAACAGAACTAGATGGCGTGTGAAAAGGATATGGACAAGGAAAGAACGTGAAGTGCTCATTTTCCAATACCAATAACAAAGGCAAAGGAGTTTTGGACATTGTGCATTCAGACGTATGTGGACCGATGTCGATAGCTTCACTAAGTGGGTATGTATATTATGTATCTTTCATTGATGATTACTCACGTAAAACTTGCATTTATTTGTTAAAAGAAAATAATGAAGTTTTTGGCAAATTCAAAGAGTTCAAGGATCTGGTATAAAACTTGACAGAGAGGAATATAAAGACCTTGTGATCAAACAATGGAGGTGAGTTCACCTCAGAAGAATTAAAGGAGTATTGCAAGGAAGTTGGGATTAAGAGGGAGATTTATACTCCCTATAACCCTCAACATAATGGAATATCTGAAAGGAAGAACCAGACAATCATGGAAGCAGTAAAGTCCATGATCCATGATCAATATCTTCCTATGCATCTGTGGGAAGAAGTAGCAAAAATGACAGTGTACATGCAGAATAAAAGTCCCCATAAGGTGCTTGAAAAAAAGATACCTGAGGAAATGTGTTCAGGAGAGAAGCTAGAAGTCAATCATTTCAGAATATTTGGTTTCCTTGTATTTGTTCATGCCCCCAAGTAAAATAGGACAAAGTTGGACCCTTCCAGACGTAAGGGAATATTTTTTGGTTACAGTGACACATCGAAGGTTTACATGATATACATTCTCTATCAATGGAAAGTGGAGATCAACTGAGATGTAACCTTCTATGAGAATGTAACTTTCAGTAAATCTAAATAGATCCATGCAGAAAAGAAACATGAAGAAGAGAATGAAATTCCGAAAGTTCTAGACGAAGTTGAACAAGAGGAAGTCATTCGAGAGTATCATGACATGGTAGAACCTCAGAAACCATTCGAGATACCTTCTCACAAGAGAAGACCAGCTTGGGCACAAGAGATTATTAGAGATGTAGAAATAATTGGTGCCCATAGAAATATTTCAGGGAAAGTAAGAAACTAAATCTAAATTCCAGCTGTGTAGCATGCTTGTGTGACATAATGGATGCAAAACCTTCCAGTTATGAAGAGGTTGCAGAAAATCAAATATGGAAAGATTCCATGGTAGTGGAATACCAATCCATTATGCAAAATGATGTCTGGGATGTGGTTCTCAAACCAAAGGAAAAATATGTGGTGAGTTCAAAATGGATCTACAAGACGAAATACGCAACTAATTGTAGTATTGAAAAATATAAGGCAAGATTTGTGGCCCGAGGTTTCTCTTAGAAGGAAGGGATTGGCTATGAAGAAATTTTTTCTCCTGTAGCAAGATATACCTCGATCATGACTATACTTTCATTGGCCATTATGATGAAATGGAATGTGCACCAGATGAATGTAAAGACAACCTTATTGAATGGTGAAATAAAAGAGGAAGTTTATGTGGAGCAACCACTTGAATTCGAGACACATGACAGGGACAATCATGTGTGCATATTAAAGAAGGCTTTATATGGATTGAAGCAAAAACCTAGAGCATGGTATGTGAGGATTGACAATTTTCTGATGATATTGGGTTTTACCACAAGCAGTACAGATCCTAACTTTTAATTTAAGGTTGAGGATGGTGAACCGATGATTCTATTGTTGTATGTAGATGCCCTGTTTCTAATAGGTGCAAAAAAGCTCATCACTGAATGTAAGAGAAAATTGGTTGCAGAATTTGAGATGAAAGATTTAGGAATGATGTACTACTTATTGGTACTATAAGTTTGGCAACGATCATATGGGATTTTCCTAAATCAAGGAAAGTATACTGTGGAAATCTTGAAGAGTTTTGAGATGTTGGAATATAAGGCCATGGTTACCCTGATGGTATCAAATCTTAAGTTGTTGCAGGATACAACTTCAGAGATTGTGGATTCTACCTTATACAAGAATATAGTGGCCCCGTTGATGTATTTGATGAACACAAGACCGGATATATGTTTTTTTTTAACACCCCGAGTCAACATTTGGAGCAGCCCAAACAGGTTCACTTGGTTGCAGCAAAACATGTGTTGAGGTACCTTAAGGGTACTCTAGATCATGGTCTCTGGTATAGATATGACCATGAGTTTGGATTGTATGGATACTCAGATTCATATTGGGTCGGTAGTATTCCTGACCAGAAGAGCACTTCCAGATACCATTTCAGTCTTGGGTCAGTGGAGAAGAAGAAAGAAATCATGTGTGGCACTCAGTACGACTAAAGTTGAGTATGTGGCAGCATGTGCAGAGAGCAGATAAGAAATATGGATTCAGAAGCTGTTGTTTGGGTTATTTGGTCTTGGATTGGAGGTGACCTACATTTGGTGTGACAACCAGAGTTGCATGAAGTTGTCAAAGAACCCGATGTTCCATGAAAGGTCGAAGCATATTGAGATCAAATAGTACTATATCAGGGATATGGTACAAAGGGGAGCAGTGAGGCTCCATTTCATGACTACCAAGGATCATGTTGCATATGTGTTCACCAAGATGATACCGAGGATAAAGTTCGAGTACTTCAGGAACAAGCTTGGTTTGGTCCCTCTTCAGAGGGAGTGACAAATGGAAAAATCTCATCCAACATGAAAAAGGGTTGGCACTGAGATATGAATGCACATGATCAGGTACTGATGCATCCCAGGGAGTGGATTTCCTGGGTACATGTTGTAGCTATTGATATATACCCATAGACCTTGGTTTCATGGGGTGAAGTCATGTTGCATTATGGATACCCGAAGGCTGGCACTAAGACAAGAGTGCACATGATCAGGTACTGATGCATCGCACGAAGTGGATGTCCTGGGGACATGTTGTAGCTATTAAGAGCTACCCACAGACCTTAGTTGGATGGGGTGAAGTCATGTTGAATTATGTATATTTGAAGGTTGGCAATGAAACAAGAGTGCACATGATCATGTATTGATTCATCGCAGGGAGTGGATGTCCTGGGGACATGTTGCAGCTATTGAGAGCTACCCATAGACCTTGGTTGCATGGGGTGAAGTCATGTTTCACTATGGATATCCTAGGATGTATAGATTTGCATTTTCAATAGTCAATGGATGTGAGCTCGTGTGATATTAGACTTGGAGTCTGTGTCTAGAAAAAATACCTTCCTAGTTAAGAGGGAGTGTTAATATTTTTGGTGTAACTACAGAAAATATTCTTGTATATTTGTTTTAGTCAAACATTTAAAAGGTTATTATAATTATATTGTACAATTCTGTTCAACATAAATTATTATATTATTGGTATTTTACTTATTATGGGCTAGTTAGGTGAAGAGTCATGTCTCTTCATGAGACATTGTTGTGTATAAATAGAGGATAGGTTCCTCTCATTTGGACACACACTCACACACTTCTCTTGTGCATATTGGAGTGCATAAGAAGGTCCAATGCACAAGTCTTGGAGACTGTTTCTTTTGGTGTTTTGGTCTTGGTCTTTCTTGGAGAGCTAAAGTGCATCATTGTACTGGTTGAAGGAATCTATATTGAGGATTTTGGTTGTTGGGTTTTCTCCCCCACGAGGGTTTCCTAGGATAATATTTGTGTTCTATTGTATCTGTGATTGTGTATATTTCATTGATACTACTACAATTTCTATTGGATTCAGTAATTGTAATTGTGTAACTAGAAAATTTAAAATTTCAACACTTGGGACGTTACATTATGGTATCAAAACAATTTTTAGTTTAGATTGTGTGGCGTGGCCCAGCTTGGAAGTCTAGGGACGTTACAGCCCATGAAAGGCCACACTTGACTGTGCTTAACCATGGGTGATGATGATTGACAATGGTTGACTATGTATGACCATGGTTGACTATGATTGACCATATTTGATTATGGTTGACCATGTTTGAATTTGGTTGAATACGGATGACCATTGTTAACTATGTTTGGTCAACATGGTCAACCATGTTGACTATGGTTAATCATGTTGGCCATGGTTAACCATGTTGACCATGGTTAACCATGCTGACCATGGTTGACTGTGGTCAACCATGTTGTCTATGGTTGACCGTGGTCAACCATTTTGACAATGTAGGCTATGTATGACCACATTTGACCCATGAAATTATATAGTTGACTATGGTTAACCATGGATGACTATGATTGACCATAATTGACTATGTATGACAATGGTTGAGTAAGGGTAACCATGTTTGAGACTAGTTGACCGTGGATGAACATGTTTGAATTTGGTTGACCATGGATGACCATGGTTTCCTCTGTTTGAACATATTTCACCATGGTTTATTATTGTTTGCTATGGTTGACTTGCATCACAATGAGATGTTGGTGAATGGTTATTTTTTTATTCTGAAATGTCATGACATGTTTGTCACATTACGACATTAGGGTATGTTTGTCACATTATAATGTTGGGTTTTGTTGGACATGTAGTGACATCGAGTTATGTTCATCAAATTGCAATGTTGGGTTATGTTCAACACAGTGAAAAATCAGGTCTTGTTCATCACGACATCCGAGTATGTTTGACATATTAGGGTTATTACATTGCAACATTGGGTTTTTCTCATTACACAACGATGTGGAGTTATATTAGTGACATCGTGATGTTGAGATATGTTCATCTTTTTTACATAAATATGTTAGGCTATGTTCATAACCATTGTAATGTCAGGTTATGTCCATGACATTTCGACATTGGGCTATGTTTGTCATATTGTGACATTTAGTTATGCACATCACATTGTGATATGGGGTTTTGTACTTCACATTGTGACATTATGTTTTGTACACCATAATGCAATGTTAGGGTATTTTCATCATATCGCGATGGTAGGATATATTCATCACATCGTGACATTGGGTTGTGTTGGATTGCACCACAATATCATGTTGGTGAAAGGTTATGTTCGAATGCAACGTTGGGATATGTTTGTCACATTATGATGTTTGGTTATGTTCATCACATTATGACGCCATGTTTTGTTAATCATATTGCAACGTTGGGTTATGTTCTTCACATTGCAACGTCAACACATTGTGAAAAGGAAGTTTTGAAGTTTTTTGAAAAAATAATTAATGATTTTTTTCCTTTGTCATGAAGATAGGAATTTTGAATTGATGCAATGTATCACATAGAAGGAAACTTCCCTACGATGTCATAAAAATTCAAAGTTTATCAAAGTTTATTGGATTGGAGGTAAATTAAAACTTTATCATATTTTAATTGGGTTGGAGGTAAGCTAAAACTTTATCATGATATTTATATGAAATATTTTTTCAAAGTCAATTACATAAAATATTTCATCAAAGATGAGCACATATGTAATGATGTGATGTTTATTTTTCTTATGAAGATTTACATTCACAATTTCCTCAACCATTATATTTAGTATTTCATCACTATCAATAAAAATAGTTTTTCTATAAGTCTACCTATTCTTTCCAAAAAAAAAAGTCACTTACATTACACTAATTATTAATATTTATCTTTTATGTTTATTAAGTATCTACATTTTTAATTATTCATAATTAATAATTAATAATTGTTATTATCTTTATTTCTTTTATACATTTTTATACATGAAAATTATTCACAACACATTTTAAAATAGAAAATTTAAATTTGAGAAATATTTTTACCTCTTAAAATTTAAATTTTTTTAAAATATAGATAATGTCTTATATACCATATATATCTTAAAATACAAACAATTCCTCCCAACCATCACCTGTACACTTCCTTGACATAATACAATATATAAACAATCATTATATATATATATATATATATATATATATATATATATATATATATATATATATATATATATAAAAATTAATTTCTCATTTTAAATAAAAATTAAATTACATTCCCCATCATCTTTAAGCAATAAATTCCTTTATAAATAAATATATAATGCCACATCTCATCATCAAATTAACACATGATGAATTGTTTACAACATTGATGATGAATGCTCACTGAACATAGACAAGACAAGCCAATGGAATCTCATGGCTCTGGTGCTTCACGACTGCTTCTGCGGCTAGGGATAAACCCTAGCCACATTTCCTTCTACAGCTTGGCCTCTTGGCCGTAGTTATTCTCTCTTCCATGGCGGCGTTGGCTTCCATTCACAGTGGATCCAGCTTCATCCACCGAAGTGGTTCTACTCAACCTTGCTTTGTTGTTCATCCATGTGTGCCTCATTCTTCCGGTCTTATGGGTAGTGCCTCACCTCCTTCAAGCTAGGCAGATGAGGCTGATAAAGATGAAGCAACATTGACAACACCAAAGAAAACAAGTTCTCCAGATCAGGAAAATATGGGGATAGTTGAATCAACAACAAAATCACCACCTGTCAAAGAAGTTTGGACAAAATTTGGGAAGAAGAAAATGGCATCATCAATAACACAAAATGATGACCAGAAGTCGATCCCAAAATAAAAAATAATCATGTGCTACTTTTGTCAATTATTAGACCATCAATTTGTTTGAATTTATTCATGTAAGGATTTATGGAATGTAGTATTTTTGGATAACTGGAAACATAGGAAAGTGAACTTGGAATCCAGTACGATAAATCCTAATATTATACTTAGGATCTTTTTTGTATTTACTTCTTTTCGGCGAGGCCGTTGATATTTTATAAATACAATATTAACCGTTTCTGTTAAAAAAAAACATTGATGATGGATGGCGACATTTATATGTTGGCTCATGAAGTGGGTAAACATTGTATAGTATTTCCCACTAAAAGATTCTAAATGCTTCCTCAAGATCTTGTTGCTTATGACATTATGACAGACCCATAAGCCTACACTGTATGTTCACTATGTTTACAAACTATACAAAGCTCTCTTTCATCAGTTGAGTTTGGTGGTCTAATTACAAACAGTTCAAATCATTATTGGTTTTTTTGTGACTGACCGAATCAACTATTGGTTGGACACTTACTCTTGTGACATGTTATCCAATGGCTACCACTATAACCTCCAATTTAAATAATCCCAAGCTTCAAATGAGATGACTTCACATAAAAGAGAACAATTGTTATGACATCCTTGGAAAATTAAACATAATAGTAAATACCAAAAACATTATAGATAAATATTATATTCTGAGAATGTATATCTTTCAAACTTTTTTGTGTCCCTAATAAGTGTCCCGTCCACTCTAAACTTTAAAAGTTTCAAAATCCCACACAATTAATCTCCAAAAAACTAACATACAAATATTATATTTATGTATCAGGCGGGATTTGCATTATTTTTAATGACAACATCAAATACGTTAAAAAATTGATTCAAATTCTACTTCATGCATAATATTTATCATATTTGTCATACCTACAAACATAGGTTTTCATTAATATCGCTATTGAATGCACAATTGCTCTATTTCTTCCATATTCATAAAAATGTAACATGTAATTGAAGAGTATGCTATGCAATTAAAATTATTATTTTTTAAAATCATTTCTTTTCACATTTTGGTATTCTTCAAGAAGACTCTCATTCATAATATACAACCTAAGTGGGTCTAATGGTTCCGTAGACATTATTAGTCAAAATCGCTTTGAAGAGGGGTCTCATACACCAATTTAGACATCAATCATTTTTATTAATCAACTGACCTAAAAAGTTGAACATTTATGAATCCACTACAACATTCATCTATGATATGAATTCTAGTCCAAAGTCAAAGGGGAATTTGTAAATACAATACTAAATTTATCTAAACCCTAACCCTAAATCTGGGATATTCTATACTATTAATTGTATAAGCTCAGTAACATGCATGAAGGAAATGAAGATAAAAATTAACCACATAAAGAACAGAGATGGAAGCTCAAAAACCCAAAGAAGGCATTGTTAAATTACACTTTTCTTGATAAGCCTTTGTTCCCATGACATAGCTTCTGCTCCTCTAGGCCTCCCGGTGTTATTGTTTCCTGGCCAGGATACATACCGTGATTCATATTATAGAAAAATATTGTAAGCCTTGGTTGTTGAACAATTAGTGCCCTGAATTTACCCAGATTGGGATAATAACTTCATAAAAACATGTACGAGTAAAAATATGTAATAATGCTTTCCAAATCTAGATCATTGGTTGTACCTTGTATTTGCTTTAATATGAATTAATTATGTATAAAACCATTCATGAACGAATAAAAATATGTAATAATTCTTTCCAAACCCTATATCATTGGCTATACTTTGTATTGTCTTTAATTACTTTCTATACCTTTCGGGAGCCAAAGATATGCACACCCAGAGTCTCGATTTTCCAATGCTTAAGAGAAGCGTTGGGTTACCTAAATGTATCTCTGTGCGATGTTTTCAAATGTTACAAAGAGTTATGGAGCTAAAGTTATTGAAACTAATGTCCACTAACTTAAAAGAGATTAAACGTGCCACTTACAATTTAAAAAACCAAACCCTAGGAAACAAGGGCATCCTACTCACCCCATTAACCCATCAACAATTAGTTAATGGTTGAAATCTTAGTTTTTTTTTTATTGATTGGTTGCAATTAGTTTGGGGTCGATTTTGATAGCTACCACTATAACTTCATATCACAACACTTACCAATTAAACTGATCCAGAGAACTCATGGGTGAAATCTTAGTTTTCATTATTGTGACAAATTTGAGACATATCAAATATGGTCGACATAAAAACATAAATAAGACACTAATTCTGATGTTATAGATGTACTTATGACAGTAATATGATGCAATGAAAGCCACTAGATAAGAAATAACTTAATCCAATTTAATAAGTCATCAGATCAATCGAAACTAGAAGTAATGATGCACTGCAAGTCACCATAAATCTCTCTACTTTTGAGAACTCACTAAATTTGTTCACAACTTGATAAGAAATCCAACAGTTGAAGGTAGAAGATGAGTGTATAGTCAGAAAAGCATGGAAAGTTCAGCATCATGTCCACTATGCACTACTGATGATGGCTTCACTATTTTGAGTGGTTGCTAGTTTGGTGGGCTAATATTCATCATGTGCATCTTTGAATTAATGGTTGATGGGAACCTGCAAGCATGAGAAGCAGAGGTCAATGGAACCACAGGATGATTCTCACAAGTGCACATTTCGATCATGAAGCCATCATGGTCATGAATGAAAAGTTGATCCACGTATAATCCCTCTTCCTCTACTCTGCATTTTGCATACTTTATTCTCATATCTTCCAGCCTCCTCTCTGCCAACTACATGCTCTCACACTACATATAGAATATGTGTAATCCATATTCAAGTATATTAATTAAACATTCTAGAATAAAAAAAACCCTAGTTAACATGAATATCCATACTTCGTGTTTATATACCTGGAAGGAAAAGTGATTATCCCTTGGATTAATCTCAGATTTCTTCGGTAAATCTTCTAGATTCTTACTTTGTAGCAAATGTATGCCAACTCCATAATTGAACAACCTACAGAATCATCAAAACCATCAAAATTCGATATCTCTAGGTGCATAACAAACCTGAGATAAATTTTATTTGTGGAAGTTTGAATAAAGATATAGGTTTCAAAAGAATTACCATTCTAATAAATTGATGATGGCCTAGATTTCCCTCACATTAAAGTGTAACTTTAGGTACTAACACCTGGTAAATGGTCAAGAGCTTCCCGAGGGAGGCTATAGGTACCGTGCATCCAAAAATTTGTTTATGTGCACAAGTGATTGGTTTTGTTGTGTGCATTGGAGTGTAGTCTGTGCATACAACAAAGTAAGACCCGCAAGAGGAATCAAAATGATTATGTGTGTTTTGGTATTCAGATGCTCTATATGGTTATGCACGCAATATTGTTTGCATGTTGAAGTGGTCTTACATTCTGTAATGTAGACGTACTTAGTGTGAATGAGTGTACAATTATACTTCAAGTTACTTCCCCTATTATAATATGTATAATCAGGAGGAATTGTAGCTTGGCGTGAACCAATTTGGATTGTGCGCACTTTCTCAAGTGATTTCACACAGTCTGAATGTTATCTGCGCACTAATTCTCTTGAGGTAATGTGGCTATGAAGTAAGCTGGGGATGTTACATTATGGTACCAGAACAATTTTTGGTTTAGATTGTGTGGCGTGGCCCAACTTGGAAGTTTGGGGACGTTATATCCCATGACAGGTCACAATTGACTATGCTTAACCTTGGGTGACTATGATTGACAATGGTTGACTATGTATTTCTAGAAAGAAAACCCCCCTATAACTATACCAGGGTTTAGAGTATAGACAGAGAAAATGACTCCCTAAAAGTCAATCTACTTTCTACACTACCCCAAACATACCAAAATAGATGAACATACATAAGTGGAAGAGAAGATCGGTAATTGTACCTTTTATCCAATGTTTGGTGATGATCTCCTCAAGATCTGTAGCTCCAAAGGCTACAATTCTCCTCCCAAAGTTGACCTGCATCCAAGACTACACAAACAATGCTACAAGCATGTTATTTCTATTCATAAATTAGGTTAGATATAAAATGTTTTGTATAAATCAAAGAAAACCCATAAAACATCATCATTTGGGATAGGGAAAATAGATTATTTTATTCATTAATCAAAGATTTAAACTTACAATCCTCGTAGGACGACGCTTCGTGAACCTGGTCCGGGATCCTATTTACAATGCTCCAAAAGCCTCTTCTCACAACCTACTAATCACCTCAAGGGAAGGGAATGGATTGAATGGAAGAAAAGGGGTTGGAGTGGGAATGTTGAGGCAGTAACTCTCAAAAGGTTGAAAATGCTTGGGCAAGGAAGGGAAGGGAAAATGGGAAGAGTTTAATTGTTCTAATTCTTGGTTGTGGAATGAGACCCCAAGACCTCCCTTTATATGAAAAAAGGATGGTTATTCGGTTGGGGGATGGGCTATAACAAGTGAATTGGTTAGGAAACCTCCAATAGCCCGTAAATTCCATTGAATTCCTTACAACTTTTTAATTTTTGCAACTTTTGGAGGTATACGCGGGTTGTTTAGTGTGAAGAAAGTGTATGTACGTGGGATTTCTAGAATGAAGCAAGCGTATGTACCCAGGAAGAAGTGTTGTTGATATTATGGTAGTTGTGGGAGGTATTTACCTCCACGTGTAAACCTGATGAGAATAGAATATTTTGGCAAGCAAGAAGAAACCCCAATTAATTGGTTAATAACCCTAGAAGACAAGTCGGATCAAGAGAATGACTTGTATTAGGTTATTAGCCTCCAAGAGAAGAAGTCGGATAAAGGAAATGTTATATACTAAAGAATTAGTACCTAGAATGATAAGTCGGCCCAGGTAGTCTGCCAGAATTAGTATAAATATAGGAGGTCAATCTTCATTCTAGCCAGCATTCTCAAAACTATAGAAGCTTCACTTGTGCGCACTGCAATTGGCCAGTTTGTGCGCAAGTTTGGAGGAGAGATGTTGTTGCAGCTGTTGCAGCTAGAAGATTTCAGTTTTGGATTGGACTCTCTCTTGGTTATGGTTTGGACGCTTTGATCAGCTCTTGTTTCTCTTTCTTGGTGCACTATCCTTGGAGAAAGGTTCTCCACCTTTGTTTGGCTATCCAGTCTAAGGTTTTCCTCTAGAATGATTCTCTGTCAAGGTTAAGGTGCTCGGGGGTGGCTTCGGCTTATGGTTGGGTGAAAATATTGCTATATTGTATATGGTTAAACGAGCACATCCATTATATTCTAACATTTTACAGGCCCACACTATGTTCGGACAGTCTAACCACTGGAAGATAGATTGGAAGGATTTTCTCAGTTGCAGTTGCAGTTACAACCATTTTTTGCTGCAGCAAGGAAACCCTAACCCTCTCGTTGAGGCACCTTAAGTGAATGGATTGACCTAATTTACAGATAGAATAGTGCACCATAGGCTAGCACACCTCCTGGTACTCTCAGCAAGCTAAGACGTCAAGTTTGAGTTTTTGGTCAAATCTAGGGTTGACTAAGTCAAAGCATCCATGACTTACTCTATGAAGTCAGAAAACAAGTTAGAAGAGGCTTCTAACTTCAGAGCATGGAAGACAAGGATTGATCTCATCCTTGCCAAGAATAAAGTGTTGGATATCGTGAAAGGAAAGATTGTGGAACCAGAGTTTGAAGAAGGAAAAGCGAAGGAAGCGCAGAACGTTGCAGTTATGGAGAAGTTCAAAGACAATGACAACAATGCCATGAGTATCAAAGTGGATTATATAAAATACCACTTGATACCCTACATCTCCCATATTGATTCATCTAAGAATATGTATGATGCCCTAACAAACCTCTTCTCAGTCAGAAACATTGGACAAGTAATGAGTCTGAAGAATGAGCTCTGTGACATGAAGATGAATGATGATGACAACATAACATCATACTTTGTGAGAATCTCTCAGTTAAGAGATCAACTACAAGCTATTGAAGAGATCATTTCAGAGAAGGAACTTGTTAAGAACCAAATATCAATATAGCATAGAAAAACCTCAGAATAAGTACTTAATGCCTTGAAAAAGAGAGAAATTCTGATAATAAGCCTCTTCGAGGGGGAAACCTCCTTATGCCCACATAAATGTAAAATTACAATATGCTTCCAAATGAAAATGTCTCCTTGGTATATATAGGAGACTAGGAGGTATAATTACAACTAATGGATTAAAGCTGACATAAATAAAATAACATTACTAATGTAATATGCCCCAATTAATGGGTAATGAGCCATTATTTAGGGCTTAACATGCCCCTTCCCTTGAGACAAGTGTCGTATGCAACGCTTGAATAACTCTAGATGCTTCTGTATAAAAGACTCATCTTCCCAAGTGGAATCTTCAGTGGGTAGTTTCCTCCATTTAATGAGATACTCTGAAATGGATCTATTCCTCAGCTGGCGAATTCTTGTGTCAGTGATGGCTTGAGGCTCCAATATGATTTTTCCTTCCTCATCAAGTTCTAGCAATACAATTTGAACTAGGATCTTGTCACCTATAACCTTCTTTAAACATGAAACATGGAAAATTGGTTGTACTCGTGAAGATGCAGGAAACTCCAATTTGTATGCCATAGTACCAATATTTTGCAACACCTTATAAGGGCCATAGTACTTTGGTGATAATTTATTATCCTTCTTGGCTTTCTTGAGGGAAATCTATTTGTATGGTTGTAGTCTTGAAAACACCCAATCTCCTACTTCAAAACTTCTTTCACTACGATGTTGATATGCTTGTTGTTTCATGTGATTCTATGCCATGGTTAAGTTTTCCTTTAATATTTGGAGAACTTGTTATTGATGCTCGATGTGATCTTCCACTTCTTGAACCTTAGATTTTTATTTTAGAGAAGAAGTGATGGAAGGAGGGTGGTATCCATAGAGTACCATAAATGGTGTCATTTTTGTTGCAGTATGAAAGGAAGTGGTATACCACCATTCTGCCAAGGGTAACCATTTGAACCATTGTGTTTGTTTATCAGAGACAAAGCAATGAAGGTATCCTTCTGAAAATTTGTTCACTATCTCAGTTTGTCCATCAGATTGAGGATGCGAGGATGAGCTATGAGCCAATTGAGTACCCAAACAAGAAAATAATTATTTCCAAAAATGTCCAGTGAAGATGGGATCTCTGTCGCTTACAATAATCTTTGGGCTGCCATGTAGCTTTTGAACTGTCTCCATGAATGCGGTGGAAAATGTACTGGCTTTGAACATATGAGAGAGTGCACAAAAGTGTGCGTACTTGGTTAGTCTATCAACAATCACCATGATGACACTCTTTCCTTCAGACTTCAGTAACCCTGTGATGAAATCCATGGAAACCTCCTCCCAGCACTGACTTGGGATGGCTAATGGTTGTAAAAGACCTAGGGTCTTAATTGTTTCCACCTTATTTTTTTGGCAAACCAAACATTCTGCCACAAACCTTTGAACATCAATTTTAAGGCCATCCCAAAAAAATTCCTTCTTGACCCTATGGTAGGTTTTCAAAAATCCTGAGTGCCCTCCTACTGGAGAGGTGTGCAATTCCAATACTACCTTTTTTTTTGTGTTGGGATTTCTTACATAAATATAAGCGATCTTTGTACCATAGAAAATAATTTTTCCATGTAAATGTATCTGATGCACTGGAATCCTGCTGCAACCTTTGAATGAGAGTCCACACTTTTTCATCATTCTTCGATTCATCCATTGCTTCTATTATCCAATCAGGTTGGATGATCGAGATAACACAGAGAAAGGCCTCAACATCTTCATCCTTTCTTGAGAGTGCACCTGCCACAACATTTTGCTTCCTTTTTTTTATAGATGATTTCAAAATAATAACCCAATATCTTGGTTACCCATTTTTGTTGTTCTTCTGAAGATAGTCTTTGTTCCAAGAAGTATTTAAGACTATCATGATCTGTTTT
>ML806782.1:113385-137037 GCA_009831015.1 Picea engelmannii | reverse complement strand
TTGGTTACCCATTTTTGTTGTTCTTCTGAAGATAGTCTTTGTTCCAAGAAGTATTTAAGACTATCATGATCTGTTTTGACCTTGATGTGCCTACCTATTAGGTAAGGAAGCCATTTCTTCAATGCATGTAGTATTTCCATCATTTCCTTCTCACAAATGGGTTTGTGTAAGTCCTTTCCCTTGAGTGGACGACTTTCAAAAGCCAGGGGCCCTCCTTCTTGCATTAGGATAACACCAATTCCATTTCCCGAGGCATCACATTCCACAATAAAAAATTTTGTGAAGTCTGGAGTGGTCAAGACAGGAGCTTTGCACATCACCTCTTTAAGTTGTTCAAAATATTTAGTTGCCTCTCGAGTCCATGAAAATGCATCCTTCTTAGTTAGTTATGTTAAAGGTGTTGCTATTCTTCCATAATTCCGAACAAACTTGTGGTAGTAACCTGTCAAACCCAAAAATCCTCTAAGATTCTTCAATGTTTTGGGAATCAACCAGTCCATCATGGCCTTAATCTTGTTAGGGTCTACCTTGACACCTTCATGAGATACAATATGACCCAAATACTCTACCTCCTTCACTCCAAAGAAACATTTGGATGGTTTGGCATATAGTTGTTGCTCCTTTAGTAGTTGTAGCACCTTGTCAACATGTCACACATGATCCTCCCAAGACTTGCTATAGATTAGTATATCATGAAAAAATACTAACAAAAATTTTCGAAGGAAGGGCTTGAAAATGGAATTCATCAACCCTTGGAATGTGGAAGGTGCATTTGTAACGCCAAAATGCATGACCAAAAATTCATAATGGCCTTCACGAGTTCGGAATGTTGTTTTTGGGATATCTTCTTCCTTCATTCTAATCTAGTGATACCCTGAACAAAGATCCAACTTTTTGAAATAGATTGCTCCATGTAGTTCATCTAACAATTCATCAATGATGGGAATTGGAAACTTATCTTTAATAGTGATCTTGTTGAGCTCTCTATAATCTGGACACATACACCATGAGCCATATTTCTTGAATACCATTACCACCGATGCAGAGTAAGAAATTTGGCTAGGTCTAATAATGTCAGCCTCTAACATTTCTTCAACCATGTGCTCAATTTCAATCTTTCGGGCATAAGGGTATATGTATGGCCTGATGTTAGGAGGAAAACTCCCAGGAATTAGGTGAATAGCATGATCATGATTTCGAGTGGGTGGAGGACCTTTGGGAATGTCTTCAAATACTTTGGAATGCTTATCAATGATCCCTTGGAGATCTAGAGGAATAGATGGCTTAGATGTTTGAACATCTAGTAAGAATAGTTGTGCAATAACACCTTGATGCCCCTTTTTCAATAATGTTTTCATGCCGTTAGAGATTATCACCTTACCAGGTTTCCCTGTGATACCTCTTAACTCAATTTCTTTTCCTTCCAATGAAAATTTCATGAAAACTTCTTGAAAATTAAAATCCATTGTTCCTAATGATTGTAACCATTGGATTCCTAGTACAACATCAGAAACACCCATGGGTATAGAAATCATTGGACTATTCATTACATATCCCCCCATAGTAAGATTGATCTTATTTCATTTTCCTGAGTAATTGATAGTTCCTCCATCTGCAGTCATTACTTGAAACTCTGACGTTGGATATACAACGCAATTGAGAGCTTTGGCTAATTTATAGTGAATGAAATTATGAGTACTTCCATAATCAATTAGGACTATTACATTTTTCTTTTTGATATATCCTTCGATCTTGAGGGTTTGAGGAGTGTTGATTCCACCCAATGCATTACACGATATCGTGGGAGTCAACTCTTCAAATGAAATTGCTTCCATGTTTTCATCTTTAGATGGTTCTTGTTCTTCTTCTTATTCTTCTTCTTCTTCCTCTTCACAATCTATGTAGAATAATTTGTTCTCACCACACTTATGTCCCTCACTTTACTTTCTGTCACAATTAAAGCATAAACCTTTTTCTTTTCTTTCCTCCAATTGTTGAGGTGTCAACCTTGTAGGTTGAGGTGTTTTAGAAGGAGCATTATTGTCTCTATAGCTATTAGGATTGGTCCTTCTAGTAGCCATTGCCATATTTTTACTTTCAACATTTCTTACCACCCTAAATGCATTCTCCAATGATTTGGGTTCCCAAAAGAGAACCTCATGTTGAATGTTATCCTTTAAAGTTCCTATGAATACATCAATCAAGTGCTCATCTGGAATATATTTTACCTTTATATTCAATCTTTGGAAGTTCTCAATGTGCTCTGTAACTGAACCCTTTTTCTTCAGATTTATCAATTGGCTAAAGAAGGTATTGCTCCTTGTATCCTCATAGTGTGCTATTATTTATTCCATGAAAATTGTCCAAGTGACGAGTGATTTGCGAGAACAAAGCCATCGATACCATACAAATTCATTGGGTTCTAAATATAAAGAATCAATTCATACCTTTTGTGTATGTGGCACATTATGTAGATCAAAGAATTGCTCCATCTGAAGTATCCATGTGATTCGATCCTTGCCATCAAACTTCCTGATATTGATCTTAGGAGCATGGTTGGTATTCAACCCAAAGTTGGAGTTTCTCCATTCTTGATTCACATTCCTTGTGTCTTCATCATGAATTTCATGGGATACATTTTCACTTTCAGGTGTCCTCTCTATTAGGAATTTTTTCAATCCTTCCATGATCTCCGCTTTTAAACTGTCCATCATCTCTTGTAGTTCATATTTTGTTATTGTCTTATTTTGTAAATAATTTATGTCCCTGTGTATTTCTTCACCTTCATCAAGAGTCCATGTAGGATTGTTTGGAATCTTATTTGGTGTAGAAGTTCCCTTTTTGGGTGGCATGTTGGCCAAGTATTACTTTTGAACCTTGATTTTGAGGTGGTTCTGCTAGACAATCTTTCTTCTGCTGTATCTCCAAAGTTTCGGCCCTTTTGGGTATGAAACTTTCTTTTTTTAAGTTCTCTGATATTTCTTCTTTGCAATTCCATAAGTCTGATCAAATTTGGATGTGCCAAGTGGAATTTACAATAAATTTCCCACAACTTATTGATTTTTGTCCTTTCCAGGAGATCTCCCTTATATAGCGTGCCTCGCACAAACTAAATGGTATAAAATTCTGAAATGCGTACCAAAAATACTACAAACTATCCACTATCCAATGCAACTAGTGCGACTCAATTTGGATACTCTAGGAAGAATTTAGGATTGTTTTACTTGGAACACCTTCTTGATACTAGTCAATAGGACTAGTCAGATACCCTATCTTCCACAGGGTGTATATGCAAATTTATTATGACCCATAATCTGAAATTTTTACCACCGATACCTTACTAATTTCTATGAATGGCCTATGGATTTCAGGGTCTGAAACTTTACAGAAACAATTTTTTAGAAAAAATTCTGCAATGACTCAGTTCAGGATGATTCCAGAACCCTATCTTTTACAAGATGTATCTCCAAAAGTGTAATGCCTCAGGAGATGAAATTTTAACCCAACGTACCTTGATCCGTCTACTAAATATCCTCCAAGTCATTACTTCTGAAACATTGTATAAAAAAAATTATAGCGAAAATTCCAAGGTGTCTCAGATGTAGTAGTGAAACCCCAAGACCTTGAGCTCTGATACCATATGTTAAGAACCAAATATAAATATAGCATAGAAAAACCTTAGAATAAGTACTCAACGCCTTGAAAAAGAGATAAATTCATATAATAAGCCTCTTCGAGGGGGAAACCTCCTTATGCCCACATAAATGTACAATTACAAGATGCTTCCAAAAGAAAATGTCTCCTTGGTATATATAGGAGACTACGAGGTATAATTACAACTAATGGACTAAAGCCGACATAAATAAAATAAAATTACTAATGTAATATGCCCCAATTAAGGGGTAATGAGCCATTATTTAGAGCTTAACAAACCTCTTCTCATTCAAACATTGGACAAGTAATGAGTCTGAAGAATGAGATCCGTGACTTGAAGATGAATTATGATGACATCATAACATCATACTTTGTGATAATCTCTCATTTAAGAGATCAACTACAATCTATTGAAGAGATCATTTCAGAGAAAGAACTGGTAAATATAGTACTCAATAGGTCTTCCCAAGACATGGGATGCATTTGCAGCAAGCATGAACACAAGGAAGGAGTATCCTACATTTGAAGAACTTTGGACTTGTTGTGCACAAGAAAAATCAAGGATCACTGCAAAAGAGAAACCCCAAAATAAATACGATGATCAAGCCTTCACAACAAGATTCAACAATTTCAAGAACAAAAGGAAGTTTGTCTCAAGGAAGAAGCCAAATAAAGAGAATGATATGACAAAATAACAATGCTTCAACTGTCGAAAATATGGTCACTACAAGAATCATTGTCTCGAGATAAAGGAAAGGAAGGAGACACATGAAGCATCAGTGGTCGAAGAAAGGAAACCCTCAAAGAAGATCAAGCATGATAAAATAGACTTCTTATAAGACAAGGAAAAAATATTCTTCATAGTTCTTGTACATACCATGTTTACATAAGTTCTGTACATATCTTGCATATCTATTTCTTAGAAGATAAGATGTTCAAAGAGAAATGACACCTATGGAAGAACAACAAAATAAGGACTGTCATCACGATGACTACAAGTCAGGCAATACACCTAAAAGGATGAAGTACATCAAACAACCCCTGGTAACAATTCATGTGGAAGTTATTACATAAATAACAACTACAAGATAAGCCGAAATCAGAATCAATCTTGAAGAAACCTAGAATAAGTAAATACAGAAAGAAGTCAACAATCAAGAGGAAATTGGAAAAGGACTTGTGACACCTTGCAGAAAGCAATAAGGATGCAGACGAAAGTGTGGACTCTATTAGATGGAGGGAGCTGATTATATATTTCCAAAAGAAGAGCATGCATTCATGCATGAATCAAGGATTAGGAGGGAGCTAATCCTAAACAATATGATCCATTGAAGATTATGAAGTATCTATCCATGTTCCCATCAATGGTAGAAGCCATGAAAAGAAACACATGTTCAGTTTGACTTCAGAAGAAGTCTTGTTCAAAAAGAAGCATTAAAGTATCTTTGGTTGTCCATCCACATCCATGATCCTATGATGAAAGAAATAAGTTGGAATCCTCAGGGCATGGAATCTATAGAAAACTCCATGGACCCAAGAGCTAAAGAGAAACATGAAGAAGAACATGAATATTACAAGAGAGAAAGACAATCTAGAACAACCATTCATTGTATCGAGAATCAAAAGACTACCAACCTGATCTAAACTCACTAAAAGAAATCAAGCAGAGGAATTGATGAAGAACGGTATATGGAAGACTTATGAATGTAAGCATTACGATATCTAGAACTAGAGGTTCTCCCATATGGAGGGAGAAGACTATGATGGTTGTTTGTTCCAGTAAACCAGACATACCTCTACATGAGGCATTATATTTTCCGCAATATCCATTGGTTGGAGTTTACATCAGATGAATGCAAAGACTATTCTCCAAAATAATTGAACAAAGAACATATGTAGAAATTGAGGTATACCAGGAAGATACCTTTGAATGCAGATGGAATAATACAACTTGGTGGAGAACCTCCAATGCACAGCAGAAGCATGGTGAAAAAATTCTATAAAAGAGATATTATATCAGAATGGATACTCATAACTTCAGGATGATGGATTGCTAATCCATGACAAGCTCTCATGATAGCAGAAAAAGTACCACCTGGATATGTTCTAGTTTGACCCTTGCCACAATGTTGTAAACTAATAGGAAACAAAAGAGATGAATCCAACTATGATATACTATATTGATCAGAGCTATATGAAGCCTTTAGAGAAAACCAGTGTTCCAGAAAGACCGAAACACATTTGAGATCAGGAATTACATTCTCCATGATGAATTCTAGAAAAGAGAAGTGATTCTCCAATATATATATCTCCACGGATGAGCATATAAATATATATTTTGGTAAATCCTCTGTCTAAGATGAAAGAGATTGTATACTCAAGTTGGATCTCATGGAGATGAATTCCTTATTGAAAAAGGAAGAGATGACTCCCAGGTTGGGAGGGAACATTGATGTGTTATTGGTTTATGGACAATCATTTTTCAGTTCGAAAAATGGTCCAGGATGAGTAGTTAATTTCTAGTTCGGAAAGTGGTTTGAGATTTATGACGAACATGCATTTTCCATTTCGGAAAATGGTCCATATCGAACAGTCGTTTTCGTAATGAAAATGGTTCGATGGATTGTTAATGTACCATAGATAGTGAGTCTCCTTGTGGCTAGTGTGGGAGAATGGTCTAGGACAATCTCTCTTCTTAACGGTCACTCTCAGTAGTGGTCAAGAAGACTGGTTTGTCTCGCTAGACAATCATTCTTTCGAAGCTCATAGTTGTGAGCAGTTTCGAAGAATGGTCTGTTTTGGAGGTTGGTGTAGGACAGTCATTTCCTTAGTAAATGTTCCGGATAGTCATTCCCTAGGGCAGATTCATTCTCTCCAAGTTGCACTTTGTTTAGTGCTGGAGGAATGGCCCAGATAGGTGAATGGTCTAGGTTCAACAATCAAGGACAAGCATTCCCTAGGGCAGACTCATTCTCTCTAGGTTTCATTTTGTTTAGTGTCGAAGGAATGTCCCAGATAGGTGAATGGTCCAGACTCAGAAATCGGGACAGTTATTATTCCTTGCTTGAGAAGAATAGTCTAGATATCTCATCATTGATGTCTTACCTTCTGAGGGTAGATGCTCTTCCAAATCTCACAGATGTGAGTGGAAGAATGGCCCAGATGATTTAGTTTATATCATAACAATGTTTTTTTGTGCAGGTTGATATCAGATGATATGATTTTTATGGATATTGTATGTCTCCGGACAGTAGATGTATACTACTGTGGTGGAGGTGTTTCATTGATTGTGAATATATGTCACTGATAAAGTATCTGTGTGCTACTTGTTGTTGTTGTGTACCACTGGATTGTAGTTGTGTACTACTATGGATAGACATAGTTGTGTTCTATTGAATGCCATTGTTCTAATTCCCTTAAAAACTATCAGTAGTGTTGGAAATGATTATCAACTAGATGGATGATCAATGGATAGAGATCCCCTAGAAGGAAAATGGTCCAGGAAATTTATTCTTCTAGGACATATGTCCAAATTAGAAGAATGGCCCTTATGTCACTCTATGGAGTGAATGAATTATCCAACATCATGTATGATTACTTAGATGGAGTATGGTTTTGAGAGATGATGCAGCTGATGACACTAATAGTGATGATGGTGCTCATGATCTAAGCATGAGTCAATCTATACGACTATGTTGATGCTACCGAGTGAATGGTATGTTTGTTCTCAATACCATTACCTTCAATACCTCCCTAACTAGGAGGGAGTGTTGATATTATGGTAGATGCGGGAGGTATTTACCTCCATGTGTAAACCTGATGAGAATAAAATGTTCCGGGAAGCAAGAAGGAACTCTAATTAATTGGTTAATAACCCTAGAAGACAAGTCGACTCAAGAGAATGACTTGTATTAGGTTATTAGCATCCAAGAGAAGAAGTCGGCTAAAGGAAATGTTATATACTAAATAATTAGTACCCATAATGAGAAGTCGACCCAGGTAGTCTACCAAAATTAGTATAAATACAAGAGGCCAATCTTCATTCTAGATAGTATTCTCAGAACTACAGAAGCAACACTTGTGTGCACTGTAGTTGGCCAGTTTGTGCGCAAGTTTGGAGGAGAGTTGTTGTTACAGCTACTGCATCTAGTAGATTTTGGTTTTGGATTGGACTCTCTCTTGGTTATGGTTTGGAATCTTTGATCAGCTCTTGTTTCTCTTTGTTGGTGCGCTATCCTTGGAGAAAGGTGCGCCACCTTTGTTTGGCAATCCAGTCTAGGGTTTTCCGCCAGAATGATTCTCTATCAAGGTTAAGGTGCTTGGGGGTGGATTCGACGTATGGTTGGGTGAAAATATTTCTATATTGTCTATGTTTAAATGAGCACATCCATTATATTCTAACAAGTGCAACAGGGCACATACATGCTCTAAAAATTGTTTTTTCTAAATAGAGCTCCTCAACAGTGATTTGGTAGATTATGCAAGCAATAAGGCCAATTTCATGTATGCATGAGTAGGGAATTTTAGAGCTATAACATATGCCCCCTAATGTATGAGTTCAGAAGAGAAATTGATGGCCGAAATACATTACAACATCTTCACCAATGCACAAAATCGAGTGAGCCCGGGACCAAAGTTTGGGAGGTGCCATCTGCAAAAAACAATTGTCTTTCTGAGGCGGGAATACCCATGCTCGAGATGAACTAAATCATGGCTTCCAATCAAATACACTATAGATCCATGTCATATAACTATATAAAGTGTAGCCGTGATCAATACATAGCATATATACATCTCAAAATTAGTCGAATATATACAAGTAAAGTATGCATATTCAAGAAGTTAGTGACGCCTGTGGCTGGAGATGAATTTTGCATAGCTCGAGAAACAACTTCAAGATTTTCAAAACTCAGGTAGGAGTACAATGGGAATGTAAGACTCACTACCCTGAGGTCTTCAACAATCCGTTGGGAAAAGACTAGAGGATCTCGATGATCAGGCAGAGAACTACGTCGATTTTGAATTTGGACTTGGTTGGACTCTCGAGATGGTTGACTCATGAAATTCAAGAGACAAATTGCAGAAAGGCCAACTCAGGTTGGATAAAACTTCCCTTGGAAAAAAGCACAGAATATGATCAGACTCATGCAACATGACATTGACATAAGTTTGTGATGTAGGAGGAAACACAAACTCTCCATATGCTTGGAAGAGTAACCAAATGAAGGAGGACACAACTCTATGTAGCGAGAAAATATTCCTAAGTTCATACTAGATTCCAATACTTGATGAAAAAACTAAAGGATGTTCTTTGTCAAAGGGCGACTATCTTTGTTGCCGAAAAAAGAATCTATATTTTCTGTCCCCTCTTTTTGAAATATTTGATTTTTTAATCTTTTTCAATTTTTAAATAGCTTGAAAAAGAATAAAATAATGCTACATTACAAAGGAGGAACGATTGTCATGAAAATAAAACTAGTTCCAAGGGCATGGAACATACTAATGCTCAGGGAAAGGATACATGTGCAAGATAAAGACACCCAGGGAAAATTCCTCCATGGGTCAAGGTGTCAGGTCACAGAGGCAAGAAGTGTTGCAAGAATTTGTATAAGGAATGCTTCAAAGGTTTAGTTGAGAGCAACATGGAGCCAACATTAGGCCAAAGATGCAAAGATGAGACCCACAATGCGAATAAGCATGACAGAGGGAGACCCTTTCTATGTATATTTTTACGATCCCAGAAAAGGTCAGCTCAGTATTTTTTTCACGTTTAGAGAGTTTGAAACATGCAAAAGAAGACTCTAGGGAGTACCTTTTTCGGAGTTAGTCTAGTCGGTTCGAAAAAGGATTAAACTTGCACCGAAAAGACGTCTTTTCAAAACCATTTTAACGAGTATGAAAAAGACAATATCACTCGGCAATCTTTTCAATTTTAAGGAGTCTGAAAAGAGATTAACTATGGACTCACCACCTTTTTATGATTTTAGTCTCATTAGCCCAAACAAAGTATAAAAGTAACTGAGTAGAACTCTCCCGGCGAGACGAATCTCCCGAGGCATACCTTTTTCTGTTATAATCTACTGGCTGGAAAAAGGGTTAAACTCATGCCAGTAGATGTTCTTCTGGACCAATTTAACGAGTGTGAAGGAACAAGGTCACTCGATGATATTTTCAATTTTAGGGAGTATGAAAAGAGCTTAACTATGGACTCCGGGGGGGTTCCTTTTTTTGTAAGTAGTCTCCAAGGCCCGAAAAAGGTGATAAACCAAAACCAAGGAGAATGTTCCTTTTTCGAATATTTAGTCCCTTAGGCCCAAAAAAGGGTTAAACTTACGCCTAAGAATACTCTTCTAGCGAACCAAAGTTCCTAGAGAATACCTTTATTCGAAAAATTAGCCATCCAGACCGAAAAAGTGGTAAACTACCACCAGACAGATGTGCCTTCAAATTTGAGTTTGGCGAGCGTGAAGGGAAACAAGATCACTCGAAAATATTTTCATTTTTATAGAGTCTAAAAAAGGATTAAATAAGAATCTAGGGGCTACTTTTCTCAAGTAATCCAAATGATATTGAAAAGAATAAATACATTATCAGTGGATGCTACTTTCAAATTTTAAAGCAAGCTTGAAAGACAACAAAGCGTGCTCATTAGGGAGTCCCGAGGGTAAGGCCTATGATGATGATGAACAAAATAATGAGGCTTCATTATGTAATCATGACAAGACTAATAAGGACTCCCAAGCCTATAGTCACAACTGACACCATGGATGCCAAAAATGCCACAAAGGATTCTACCTAGGGCATCCATGTAGAAGTAGGCTCTACCACCTAATTACGACACTTCTAAAGCAACAATGAAGGTTCTGTGTCACACTTCGATGGGGTCGATTCTATGGAAAAGTGGAAAAGACAACGAGATGGAAGAAGTGGGAATTAAATCCTAACTTATATGAAAAAAGTTTAAAAAATGACTTTTACCAAAGGATGTCAAAAAATGTAACCAATCCCCAAAACATTACCAAACTAAAAGTAGAAGATTACTGAAACGAGCAATAGATAACTCAGATGTGAAATCGAGTAACCACCAAGCCAGGAAAATAGACAAAGGGGACCAAAAAAGGGCAGAAAGAGCCAAAAAATTCTATAAATAGAGGTGGACAGCTCATTTTTACCATTGCAAATTGGAAATTAACCAAAAGGTCAAAAAAAACCTTCGTTAAAAGAGTAGATTCTGGGAGCTATAGTGGATGAAATGACCTTTTGTTTAGACCAAGTAAATACACATAACCTATGCTTCCATTTTAATACTTCCTTTGTAGTTTAATTTTTAGTCTGGGAGGGGCGCACTCTTGTAAAAAGGGTGCCCATGCATGTACATGGGTTGTCCAAGGCTAGCCCGCGTATGTACTCAAGAAGAATAATAAACAGTTTCCGTACATACGCGATTATGTAATAAGAATCCTACGTACACCCTCCTTTATATTGAAAAATAAAAAACGAAAACACTAATCCATCTCCACTTTTGTCATGTGACATGATGTATGTTCACTAGAGAGAGAGAGAGAGCATGAGGAGCTCGACCTCTTGGTCAAGGAGGAACATGTGGCCATTGATGCACTGAAACAATGTGGATTATGGAATTTCTTCCAACATCCATTTATGAGGGCACAACCGAGGTTGCTCAATGCTCTTGTGGAGTATTGGCATCCTGATGCAGATGAATTTATGTCGGAGGGTCAATCACTGACCCCGACCATGGAGGATATATACTTTATGACTGGCCTCTCGAGAAGAGGGGAACTAGTCAACTTGAGGACTTTTCCTCCAAGGCCTTTCAACATTGAGGATTACATCAACATGTACTGCAAGGATGGCACTGAGAAAGTAGGTTCTCAAGTGTCGATCTGCAAGATCACCAACCTCTCTTTATGAGTGATCCTACTTCTGATCGAGTGGATTACTGGATGCGTGGAACTTCATTAGGCCTCACGCGCACATATGCATTGTGCCATTCAATGCTTGGAGGCAACCATTTTTTACTGGAGTACCACCATGCTTGTATGCATGAAGAGACATATTACATAGTGTCGATGGAGTACCAACAATAACTTCGGGTTTGGTACTATTATATGCTCCTTATTTGAGAGGGTGCCCAGTCTCGGTCCCAGAGAGATGATACGGGGGAATGTAGCCTCCTTCCCAATAGTGAGCAGGTGGGCAACTTTGATGCCTAGACAGGGTGGAGGGAGGACTATAGAGGCCTTCAATGACAAAGTTTTTTAGTGGAGGGCACATCATATCCTGATGATCAAGGATTACTCCTATGCATGGATTAACTTCATCAGATACCCAGACATGCATGAGATAGGTAACATATATTTTAAAGTTTATTGAATTTTTTATTTTCATATATATCATTTTTATGTGTGTGTAGAGTACTGACTTGTGAATTTTTTATGTACATATGTGGGGCCTGTTCTACAAGTAGACTTCGCCAGGACTCGACGTCATCCTTGACTAGAGGAAAGACCAGCAGTGGCAGGAGGACAAACAACTGTGGGAGGACCCCCAGCCAGAGTGGCTAACAGATTCTTACGACGAGTGGAGAAAAGCCTCACAACGCTCACTCATGTTGTTCCTAGGGTCGATATCAAGGATCTCCCCCCGGATATGCAGCCACATGTAGTAGGGGTGCCTCAGACTTGGGTCCAGTTGTTCTGGCATCTTGCGAACACCATCGTTCATTATAGCAGGGCCAATATGCCTCGTCCTTAGATAGTTTTGGACCATTGATGTGTCAAGGGAACTTTCTTTTTGTATTATATATATTTTTTGAGAGCGTAAGCCCAATGATGTAGACCAATGACTTTTGAGGCTTTCATGGCCACTTTTGTACTCATAACACTATTTTTTGGACACACACACACACACACACACACACACACACACACACACACACACACACACATATATATATATCTTTGTTTCTTTATGGATAACATTTGTTTACAAATGTATTTACATGTGTATGTGTGTGCTTTTGTTTTTATATGTGAGCAACATGCCAATCTAAAACTTGATTAGCTAGAGTATCTATTAAATGATTAAATCTCCTAGGAACATGTATATATGTAATGTAATCAAAAGATCGTTCTAAGAGATGTACCCTAAGGAATGATCGATGAAAAATGGGATCATAAATGTGGTAAACCCCATTTAACTGGGACACAACCAACTGAGCATCTAGGTAAACCCAGAGGCAAGAAATTCCATGTGAAAAAGAATCATGAAGCAATTCTACCACTGCGTTGTACTCGAAAACATTATTTGTAGCGTCACCTAGAAAAATACCTCTGGAAGACAACAACTGGCCTCCATGTGTGAAAATCACCCAAGCTGCGGAAGCATGCCTCTGAGTGTGTTGGTTAGCGCCATCCGCGAACCCAAAGTAAACCTCTGATTCACTTGACATCTTCCATAGTGAAAAATAAGACATAAATAACTACACATCCACAAGACAAAAAATGAAAAAATGTATAAGAGACTATGCATATATACAAGAAGCCACCAAGTGACCAACCTAAGAGTAGTAATTCTTAATGTAGAGCCCATTTATAGGCTCCTCCAAAGCATTTCCCTCAAAATCAACCAGACGGTAACTGCCCTTATCTAAGACCTTTTTCACAATGAATGGTCTTAATCACATGGGTTTGAACTTGCTTTCCCCCAAGGGATATTTGTCTTGATCATAGACCAGGTTAAGATCTTATTCGAAGAAAATATGAGGATGAGCGGACTGATCATACTTACACTTGACTCGTTGCTTATTAGCCTCATTGGCTAAGGATGCATCACGACGTTGCTCATTGAGATACTCGAGATATAGAAGGCGTTCCTCAAGAGGTGAAGTGTCCGTTAGTAATTCCACTACCAACTTTAAAGAAGGAATCTAACATTCAACATGTAAGACTGCTTCTAGCCCATATATGAGTTGAAAAGGTGAAAATTTTATGGCAGTCTTCACATACATTCAATAGGCCCACAATGTTGAATACAACATCAAATGCCAATTCGACTTGGAAGAATCGATTGTCCGCTAAAGAATAGTCTTGAGAGACTTATTCACAGCTTCAACATGGCCATTCACTTGTGGGTAGTAGGGTGAAGAATGTTCATGTTTGAACCTGAGATTTGATTTTAATTCAATCATCATTTTGTTCTGGAAGTGACTTCCATGGTTAGTGACAATATCCTTTGGGATACTGAAACTTGCTACTATCTGATTAAAGATGCAAAGAGCCACAGTTTTTCCATCATTTCTAAACGTTGGCATAGCTTCAACCCACTTCATGAAGTATTCTACTACTACGATGATGTAATGATGCCCCCTGGATGAAGTCGGGTGACAAGTAGTAAAGTCAATCCCCCACTTGGTGAAAGGGCCAACAACAATGATCAGAAACATAGGAGTAGGGTGTGCCCACATCTTTCAACAGAATATATGATACGGGTGTCACTTCTTGACTACCTCCACACAATCCTTGATTAATGAGGGTCATAAGTAACCTGCATATAGAATTGTTTGGGTTGTTTCCAACCCAGAAAAATGACTGCCACATGATCCGGTGTGACAATCGTTCAAAAAAATATCTGCTTCTTCGTGGTGAGACATCACCGAAGAATGAAATCTATGCCACGATGATACAAAGTGTCATTGAGTATAAGATAGTTGCATGCTTGATGTCGAATTCGTTGACACTCATCACGAGACGCAGAAGCGGGGCACTTCAAAGTCTGGAGATACAAAAGTATATCTCCATACTAGGGGTCTGAAGATGTAATTATAAAAATATCTCCATTAATAGGAAATTCTTCGAGCATGATATCACTAGACTCAACTGACAGCTCTGAAATGAGTTCAGAAAATACCAATGACTTTTTGGATTTAGCAAAAACAAAATCCAAGTCAAAATCCTGTAGGATTACTATCCATCTAGTGATATTTCCACCAATGACCCGTCGTGTTAACACGTATTGGAAAGGGTTGACGATGACAATGACGGTGGTCTTGCAAATAAAAATGTAGTGACAGAACCGTTGGATGGCATGGAAAACTACCAAATCAAGTTTCTCAACATGAGAATAGTTAAGTTCCGGTCCAACCAGGCATGTAATCTTCATGAACCAAGACCATGCTGATGGTCAAATCCACAATGGCCAAATACAACAAGAAATATTTTTTATAATCAGGAGGCCAGAGCAGAGGGGAAGACGTTAGGGCACGTTTCAACGCTTCATAAGAGCACTGAGAAAATTCATCCCAACATAATGGGACCCCTTTTTTCAAAATATGCATGAACCCTTTAGTGATCTTGGTATAATTAGCGACAAAATGCCGAAGAAAATTCTCTTTCCCCTATAAGATCTGAAGTTGGGGTATTGTGCACGGGGGAGGAAATTTAACTATCCCCTCAACCTTCAGAGGATCGACCATAATCCCTATTGTCGATACAATGAAACCTAAAAGAATATCTGACATCATGTAGAAACTGCACTTGTTAGGATTCAAGCGAATCTGGTAGAAGAGACATCTCTCAAACATTCGCCATAGATGGGTGGGATGATCATATCTCTTGCGAGAACATGATTCTATATCATCAAGGTATGCCTCGAATATGTTTTTGA
Source organism: Picea engelmannii (assembly GCA_009831015.1). NCBI lineage: Eukaryota > Viridiplantae > Streptophyta > Pinopsida > Pinales > Pinaceae > Picea > Picea engelmannii. Next base: position 121,698 of record ML806782.1, on the reverse strand, counting down.
GGTCATGAAAATCGAACAACATGGCCCGCTGAAAGGTGGCTCCAACATTCTTCAGAACAAAAGGCATCTTTCGATACGCGAAGGTACCCCAAGTACAAATAAAATCCATTTTATGTTGGTCCTCGGGTTTGATTTGAATCTAATTGTATCCCGAAAAATTGTCCACGAACGAAAATACTTCACATCCTGCACATTCATCGTCAATCTGATCGATAAACGTGGTTGGGAAATTGTCTTTTGGGTAGGCCTTATTCAAATCGCAGAAATCCATACAAACATGAATTGTTCCTTGTTTCTTGTTGACCAGAACTGGGTTCGATACCCATTTCGTCAATTGTACAGGGTAGATAAAACCGACTTTGAGCAGTTTTTCTACTTCTTCCTTGATCGTTTTCGCTTTTCTAGGATTGACTAGACAAAGCTTCTGTCGAACTGGTTTGGCATCAGGATATGTCATGATTTCATGTTTGACAATTCATGGGTCGATGCCTAGAATCTCCTTGTAGGACCAAGAAAAAACATCGTGGAACTCCTTGAATAACTCAGTGTAAGTTTGAATCTCTTCGGGGGAGCAATCCACTTCAACGAAAACATTCTCCATGATGCCAGGGGTTTTGGAGATATCGATTAGAATCATTGTAGCAATGCTTGCCATGTTACCCTCAATGTAAACTTCATGTGTAGCCAGAGGATTGATAGTACAAGTACTATCTCCATTCACAGTCAAAACAAACTATGTCGCCTCCAGTATCCTAAGCTAGGGAAGACAATAATATCTACGATGTAGATCATCCCAAGGTCTGTCAGGACCAGTCATTGCCTCGAGAATCGCCACGTCGGAGGGCAAGACCAAGTCTAAAGGATCTTGAAAGATGAGATAATATTGAGCCCAAATAGGCTCGAGAACTAAATCTAACTCCTGTGAGGGGGTTGGATCTGGGTTGGCTGAGGTTTGTTGGACAATGTTGTATGAAAACTCGTCCACAGATAAGGGCATGAAGCCAAGGTGCCCTATCCTTTCCATCGAAGCCGATGGGGAAGGTGAAGTCCACGGGTCGTGAAAGTAGCTCATTCTAAAAGACGACACTTGCAAAATTGCAGCCTTCGACTGGTCAAGAAAAAACGATATAAGATTTACATCATTAGAAGGAAAAGGGTAATCAAAAGTTCCCATCAATGACGAAAAAAACCTGACACCTAATTTGACAGTGTCGGGTTGTGAGTTATCAATCACCAGGAACGTGGAAGCCCCTGATGAAGGGTCAGGATGAGAGAAAGATAATTGGTTGATGGTCACAATCCGAACTTTATGCGGAAATCACAAGACTTGAAAAACCGTAGCAACCACTGCATGCATCACATAAGTCCAAATTCTTCCTAATAAAATATTGTAGTCGAGAGGTGCATCGACCACTTCAACTTCGACACACACAGTTTTACCTCCTAACTGCATGGGAAAGGAAGGAATTATTCCATGTGGTATAAACGACCGACCGTCAAAATCCATAAGCAATGTAGGTGACGAAGACAACTCAGGCTGGACAATGGCCATCCAACATGCTGACAACATCATGCAAGTCAAGACACCCTCATTAACCATTGTATGGAAAATGTTTCACGTAAAATATTTCATGGTATAAGCCACTACTATCTGAAAGGAAACGTGGTGAGGAAGACGAGGTTTTAATTCGGTTGGATTGAAAATGATCACTCCTAGGTTACTAGTCTCTGTCACTCCCAAGGTGAACAATAGATATTTTCTTTGTGAGGGGAAAATCTAGAGGACCAGAGTGAAAATCGCACAAGGGGTCTGTGCCAGATCCTCCATGACGGAGTAGTTCTGAGTGGCCCTCACTTTTGGATTATGGGAAGCCTTCTTAAATGCACCTTCAGGTATTTGAGTCATTTTTTCACCCACCGCCTTCTCAATTTAGAGAGGATTCAATGGTTTAGTGGCTTCCTTTCCCTTCTCGACAGATTCCAACATTTTGTAGTCACTAGTCCTAGTCGATAAATGAACATCAACGTTCATCATGTAAATGTTTATGGTCNTTATGGGTAGGCATGGGGGGGGGAGGGGGGGTTGACTTCCCCCTATCGCGCTTTTGGATGTGGAAGCCTAACCCATATTTTTCCATTGTGGAAAAGGGTTCATCAATGCAACATGTGGTCTTCCTTGAAAATATTATACAGATACTTCGACTTCTTCTTCTCCATTTTTCCCCTGCTAGCATTTTTGGAAGCCTGTTTATCCCCTTTAGCCTTCTTATTTCGTTGTTTCTTCTTTCCCTTAGTATGTTGGTTATCCTTGGGATTCATTGATTGCACACTATGTACATCCGACATCTGGGTAGGGGGAACAACCAAACGTGGAGTCTGGATGGCCACAATCTATTGTATCGACAATTGTTGCAACTGATTTGACAACATATCTGTGGACTTACTTTGCGCTGAGCCCACAATGCCATCGGCGTGGGGCCCAGACTTTTGTTTGGACGTATCAAGAGTAAACTATGGTGCATCTGGAAAGATCTCGTAGAGCATGCCAGACTAAGAGTAGATTAGTTCTAGTTGTTGGGCTCTCATAATAGCCTCCTCTTCTGAAAACACCCCGGAAGTCACTACGTCCTTGGATATATAGAGAACCAAAGACTTCAAGAACCACTCAAGAAAAAACACTGGAGGGAGCTTGACCTTAATCAAACTCTTTCTTCGCCTCCATTCTCAGATGTGATCGGCCTTGGTTTTCTCAAAGTTGGCCAGCAGTTCGGTGCTAACATCGTATCTCACGGGTAACTTGAAATGGTTCAAGAATGCCATCACCAAGTCGTTAAAGTAATACTACCTTGAGCCATTGAGCTCAATGTACCACTTCACAAAACCCCCTATAAGAGTACGTTGAAAAACGCGCAACTGAAAAAAGTTGTCTTTCAATGAGTTTGACAAGCACCACAAGTGAAAGGTAGTCACATGATATCTTGGATCTTTGCTAGGCTTGCCCTCAAGTTTTGGAATATCCGAAGGAAAATTAGTCTGCATGGGGGGCCAACATGGATCGTGACATATTGGGTCATTCATTAATATCGATAAGTTTGGCAGATGTAGAGCTTCCAGAAAAGGTAGTTTCGGTTGTGAATTATTTACAAGAAAAGAGGGCCCTGGGTTTTGACTGGCACCAGGTTACCAGGAAAAGTTATACTGTTGGCCAGATTTTTGGTAGAAACCATGGCCTTGACCAACTAAAGGAAATTGTGTCTATTGAGGCGTCATCAGATGACTCCTGAAATTGGACGACATAGCCTGCGCAGGGATTTCTCGCTGCATTGTGTTCCAAGGAACTTGGAAGGGGATGCCCCCAACCGATCTGATGGGCATGGGTATAGATCCTTGCTCGGGGTTCCATTGAGTATGGAAGGGGTTACCCCCGACTGACATTCCTTTCAATGGAAACGAGCCCTAACAAGGATTGAAATTACCCTGTGTGGAGTATACTCCAGTCATTTCTCCTTGTGAAGGAATGGTACCTTGCACTGGGTTGTGTTGACCAAAGCTGGGGTTTCCCCCAGTCGAAAAAGCGGCTGAAGAAAAATTGTTGTTCCCAAACGCACCAAACAAAGAGAACGACATAGATCTCACTGGCGTTGTGTAAGAGGAAGGTCCTAAACTGCCTCCACCAAACAAGCTATAATTAACATTAGGCCTGATTGGTTGTTGAAAAGCGCCACCGAGAAAAGGGGACGAAGGAGGTATACGACCCCCACCGTAAGGGATGGCATTAAAAGGGACAATGGTGCCCGTGGTTGACCCTTGCAAGGGAGATTTTGGGCTCCCTGCCCCCAAACCCATGGTTTGTAAGGTAGAATAAGTAAGAACCGAGTTCATATCAAAGTCAGGCATCCCATATGAGAAGGGAGTACCCGTCGTATTCTAAGTAAACAAAAAAATGGTCGAAGTCATTAAAGGTATCGGACCACTACCCGCAGTTGTGGGAGTTGGTACAACTGAGGTCCTCACTGGAAAAGGTGGGGGAGGAGGTAGGATTCCCCCTCTAGTAGTAGTTTTAACTGGAGTATAGGGACTCTCAGATGAAGTAGCAACATTTGCTTCCAACTTTGCCTAAAGAAATACTCGACACTCAGAAGATGTCACCTCGGGAGGGACAATCTGAATCAAAATCGGCGTCGACAAGTTGGCAATCGGAGTATTGGATAGCCTGAAACCTTTAGTCTCAAGGTCAGAAACGATGGATTCCTCCAGAGCCAGAAAGTCTCCTCTCAGAGAAGGATCGGGCACAGTTTCCTGTGGCTTGGTCGCCTTGAACGATCCTTCTTGATCAAGTCTTTGCCTCAATGGTGGTGGAGGTGGTTCCAAAGTAATCGATGACATGCCCTGAAGCCTTCTCAACCAACGAAGTTGTTGTTCTTCCACTTTGTGAAACAATAAAACGCCACATTAAGGCTTGACTAGCGTGGAATAGAAAGCACACACTAAAATTTTTCCTAAAGATAAATCAAGGAGTCGACTAACTAGTGGGAAGGATAGTTACGCCAATCGAAACTAGAGAAACTAACTGGTGCAAGTGAAACTCGAACACGGAAGCACCCTCTGGGTATACTCTATAAAGTGTGATCCGATATCTTCCCTAGGTATCGCAGTATACCCCCGCAGTCACCTGTGTCAGTCCGTAAAATATGCGCAACTAGGTTGCCAACTCGTAGTTAGTCACCAGGCGAGTATCGTCGACAATCGGGCAGAAACGGTGCCGAAAGGAATTGGTCCGGAAGATAGTTGAGGATTTTGAATGGATTCGAGGTCCACGAAGCTCCGTAGGAAAATGTGATCGATATTGTTCCCGAGAAATACCCTCAATATACAATCCCCACTATGTTTAGTCCATATTTGGAGGGGTTATCTCCTCTGTCTTTCCTCACGCGACCTCGTGTTTATCCCCTGTGTTAGAGGGGGGTCCCGGCTAACTCTTACGACATTGGAATTAAAACACTCCCTATCTCATACTCCAATGTTTGTTTTAAAGTGGCCTTGAAGAGTTTCCTCTTCACACCTAATTCAAGGCCCTAAAACCCTAAACTAGTCGATGAACCCTACAAGCAGAAAGTCTAATATATTTTAAATTAAGCGTTAATTTTAAGGCTTGATTTACGTAAAGGGTGCAGTAGTGTAACTCATGGTGTTATGAAGAGACGAATAAGGAAGAGAAATTTAAAGCATTTGAAAGCAAAATATACATCGAATTTAAAGCAAATGTTATAAAAACTCTTTGTAAAATTCAAATTTTCTGGTCAATATTTCAAGATCTTGTAAATGAAGAAATCCTAAAACTTGATTTCATAAAAACTACTTGTATTTTAGGAAATCGAAAAGAACTTTGAAATGAAGATTCTTTTTCTTTTGCAAATAACAACCTTGACTACTTTACCAAACTAAATGCAAGAAAATAAATTCCTTTTTTATTTATTTTTTGAACTGCTTTAACAAGAAAAACTGAAGTAAAAACTTTCTTTTTCATTTTTCAAAGCAAGAAACCGGAACAAAGAGAAAACTGAAAACAAGATTGACAAAGACCCTAATCCAATTACGGAACATAGGGATTCAACCAAGAAACCAAAAGGAGGATCTAAAACTTGATAGCTCGCTCTAAACCTTTTAGGGAAAACAAAAGAAAACTAAGGAACAAGTTAACCAAAACTTTAACCCAAGCTATGGACAAAGACAAACACTCTGACTGGTTCAAGAAATCCCTGAGAAGTCTGAACTTCTATCAAGAAATAGACAAACTTTCTCTTTATTAAAAAATACTTTCAATAAACAGAGATGCGGGATGTTGCATCAACATCTTGTGTATGTACGCAAGTTGTCTACTGTGCAGAGCGCGTATGTACACGGGGTGACCCAAAACAGGGCGCATACACCTCTGAGACTTTTCAAAAATAAAAAGACAAGGCAGACTAACAGGGCAGAGAAAGTTGGTATGCACCTTGCAGGTGACCATAAACCCTTAAAAGACTCAGTAAACTTGACTGAAACTCAAAAGGAAAACAAGAATCCAATCAACAACCCAAAAACCTCCCTAAAAACCCTAGAGAGACTCCGCAATCGAGTCACCAATTCAGATAGCGGGGAAATCCCCCTATAAATATACTAGGGTTTAGAGTATATACAGAGAAAATGACTCCCTAAAAGTCAATATAATTTCTACACTACCCCAAACATACCAAAATAGATGAACAGAAAATAGTGGAAGAGAATATAGGTAAATGTAGCTTTTCCAACGACTGTTGATGATCTCCTCAAGCTTTGTAGCTCCAAAGGTTGCGAGTCTCCTCCCAAAGCTGACCTGCATCCAAGACTAGGAAAACCATGTTGGCCATGGTTAACCATGTTGACCATGGTCAACCATGTTGTCTATGGTTGACTGTGGTCAACCATGTTTGATAATGTAGGCTATGTATGACCACATTTGACCCATGAAATGTTATAGTTGACTATGGTTGACCATGGATGACTATGATTGACTATAGTTGACTATGTATGACAATGGTTGACTATGGTTGAGAAAGGGTAACCATGTTTGAGTCTAGTTGACCATGGGTGAACATGTTTGACTTTAGTTGACCATGAATGACCATGGTTGACTCTGTTTGAACATATTTCACCATGGTTTACTATTTTTTGCTATGGTTGACTTGCATCACAATGAGATGTTGGTGAATGGTTAGTTTTTTATTGTGACATGTCATGACATGTTTGTCACATTACGACATTAGGTTATGTTCGTAACATTACAATGTTGGGCTTTGTTCGACATGTAGTGACATCGAGTTATGTTTGCCACATTGCGATGTTGGGTTATGTTCAACACAGTGCAACATCAGGTCTTGTTTGTCACATTATGACATTGATCTATGATCATCACATTATGATGTTTAGTTTTCTTCATTACAATATGATGTAGGGTTATGTTCATCACAATACAAATATGGTATATGTTTGTCACATTGCAACATCGGGTTATGTTCATGACATTGAAATATCAAGTTATGTTCATCTCATTGCGACATTGGGTTATGTTCATCACATTGCAACATTTGGTTTTGTATGTCACATCGCAACCTTGGGTTTTGTACATCACATCATGACATTCGAGTATGTTTGACAGATTAAGGTTATTACATTGCAACATTGGGTTTTGTTCATTACATAACGATGTAGAGTTATGTTAGTCACACCGTGATGTTGAGATATGTTCATATTTTTTACATAAATATGTTAGGCTATGTTCATAACCATCGTAATGTTAGGTTATGTACGTGGCATTTCGACATTGGGCTATGTTCATCATATTGTGACATTTAGTTATGCACATCGCATTGTGATATGGGGTTTTGTACTTCACATTGTGACATTGGGTTTTGTATGCCAAAATGCAACGTTAGGGTATGTTCATCATATTGCGATGGCGGGATATGTTCATCACATTGTGACATCGGGTTGTGTTGGATTGCATCACAATGTGATGTTGGTGAAAGGTTATGTTCGAATGCAACGTTGGGATATGTTTGTCACATTGTGATGTTTGGTTATGTTCATCACATTATGACGTCGGGTTATGTTCATCATATTGCAATGTTGTGTTATGTTCTTCACGTTGCAACGTCAACACATTGCGAAAAGGAAGTTTTGAAGTTTTTTGAAAAAAATTCTAATGAATTTTTTCCTTTGTCATGAAGGTAGTAATTTTGAATTGATGCAATGTATCTCATAGAAGGAAACTTCCCTACAATGTGATAACAATTAAAAATTTATCAAAGTTTATTTGATTGGAGGTAAATTAATATTTTAATTGGATTGGAGGTAAGCTAAAACTTTATCATGATATTTATAAGAAATATTTTGTCAAAGTCAATTACATAAAATATTTCATCAAAGATGAGCATATATGTAATGATATGATGTTTATTTTGCTTACTAAAATTTACGTTCACAATTTTCTCAACCATTATATTTAATATTTCATCACTATCAATAAAAATAATTTTTTTATAAGTCTACCTATTCTTTCAAAAAAGTCACTTACATTACACTAATTATTAATATTTATCTTTTGTATTTATTAAATATCTACATTTTTAATTATTTATAATTAATAATTAATAATTATTATTATCATAATTTCTTTTATAATTTTTTATACATGAGAATTATTCACTAACACATTTTAAAATAGAAAAATTAAATTTGAGAAATATTTTTATCTCTTTAAATTAAAAAATAATATATATATATATATATATA